>CAJHNH020000220.1:0-20000 GCA_905116865.2 Candidula unifasciata | reverse complement strand
TCATTCTCTCCAGGTAGCGCTCATTGCCTACAGACACTTCCCGCTACATCATTCTCTCCAGGTAGCGCTCATTGCCTACAGACACTTCCCGCTACATCATTCTCTCCAGGTAGCGCTATAGACACTTCTCGCTACATCATTCTCTCCAGGTAGCGCTACAAACACTTCCCGCTACATCATTCTCTCCAGGTAGCGCTACAAACACTTCCCGCTACATCATTCTCTCCAGGTAGCGCTCATTGCCTACAGACACTTCCCGCTACATCATTCTCTCCAGGTAGCGCTACAAACACTTCCCGCTACATCATTCTCTCCAGGTAGCGCTACAGACACTTCCCACTACATCATTCTCTCCAGGTAGCGCTACAAACACTTCCCGCTACATCATTCTCTCCAGGTAGCGCTACAGACACTTCCCGCTACATCATTCTCTCCAGGTACTGCTTTTAAATATTTTCTCATTTTACTGGGTTACCTGGCCCCAAGGTGAGAGATCCCCTCTGCCTCGTGCAGTTGCAGTACACCACTAGGTGGCACTAGTCCATTCAACTAACCATCTGCTCATTCCCACATAAGTCCTAATGACCCAGGCTATGTGATCTTCACCACGAGGTGAACTATGGATTGAAGCGACCCATCCCATACAAAGAAAAGATGATTCCACTTTCCAGAGCAATATCTCAGTTAGAGCCACATTTAACTCTACTTCATTTAGAGACAGACCTAATTATTCACTGGTATATGAGATTTGCGCAGTCACAGTGGTACAGTAAACAACACGCGTATCCTTTCATATCATCCATGTTCAAATCTCTACTAACTGCGGCCTTTGAAACTTTGCTTTGGATTTCCCAAGTCGGTCCAGCCTCAAAAGTGGTATCTGAAAATGTTGTGAGAAGCAAAGGCGGTGGCTGTGATGTTGAGAACATTAACCATGGTGTGTCATCTGGTCTATCAAGAGTCAGGGCGAGCACCATATGCCAATGACGTGTCAGTGGGAAAAGGGAGGAAGGGGGGGGGGGTTTGACATGTCTTTGAAAGCGGCAGAGACAGTATTATGGATCGGCGCGCGCCTGCAGGTTTGTGTGTGTGTGCGTGTGTGATACGTGATCTGTCCTTATGAAATAAATCAAACTGTCACTCAAATATGGTGGATAAAGAAAGCATTGCTCTTCTGACGCAGCAACAAGTGCAGTCGGTTTTATTCCAAATGTATTAGTGTTACCTCTCCTTTGGACTTAACAAAGCAAAAATGTGTTTAATGAACACTGCCCATTTCCAATCAACAGGGATCAAATACAAACTCGAATTTGTTTTAAAAATCAAACTGAGTCTCTGAAAATGTGGATACACCAAAGAATAGGCGACATTTCATGCAAACAAAAACAGACTATTTCAGATGTACTGGCAAGACTAAGAATGAAATAGAATTCTGAAAAATATTAAAAAAAATTAAAAACAAGAGAAATATATGAAATATTTTGGCCGCATTAAAAGACATAACATTCTAAACCATACTGGAAAGAAAAGTCGAGGACAAGACAGCAAGAAACAGACAACGATACAAGTGGGAGGACAACATCTAGAGATGTGCAGACAGCAGTCTGAGAGAGTGTACAACCAAGACAAGAGATGTGCAGACAGCAGTCTGAGAGAGTGTACAACCAAGACAAGAGATGTGCAGACAGCAGTCTGAGAGAGTGTACAACTAAGACAAAAGATGTGCAGACAGCGGTCTGAGAGAGTGTACAACTAAGACAAAAGATGTGCAAACAGCAGTCTGAGAGAGTGTACAACCAAGACAAGAGATGTGCAGACAGCGGTCTGAGAGAGTGTACAAACAAGACAAAAGATGTGCAAACAGCAGTCTGAGAGAGTGTACAACTAAGACAAAAGATGTGCAGACAGCGGTCTGAGAGAGTGTACAACCAAGACAAGAGATGTGCAGACAGCGGTCTGAGAGAGTGTACAACTAAGACAAAAGATGTGCAGACAGCGGTCTGAGAGAGTGTACAACACAAAGACAAGAGATGTGCAAACAGCAGTCTAAGAGAGTGTACAACCAAGACAAGACATGTGCAGACAGCAGTCTGAGAGAGTGTACAAACTAAGACAAGAGATGTGCAGACTACAACATGAGAGAGTGTACAAACAAGACCAGAGATGTGCAGACACCAGTCTGAGAGAGTGTACAACCAAGCAAGAGATGTGCAGACAGCAGTCTGAGAGAGTGTACAACCAAGACAAGAGATGTGCAGACAGCAGTCTGAGAGAGTGTACAACCAAGACAAGAGATGTGCAGACAGCAGTCTGAGAGAGTGTACAACCAAGACAAGAGATGTGCAGACAGCAGTCTGAGAGAGTGTACAACCAAGACAAGAGAACTGTTGGGTGCTGCACTCACTTTGCTATTCAGGTGTACTAGCGGTCAGAAGTGTGATGGCTTCCGCCATTTGTAAAAGCTCTAGATGATGATGATGATAGAGACAAGTGCAAAAGGTTCACGCTACTTGAAGTTGTGAGACAAGTGTTTCTTGAATATAACGGGTGACAGCGGTCTCCGCAGGTATTGTAAGACTCAGGTGGGACCGGCCGCTAAAGGTGAACCAGAGTCCAAGGCAGTACCTCTAGGACAGCGAGACAGAGCAAACGTGGGAAACCGTTGTTCGTAATAATGTCGTTTTTTTTTTCTGGAGAGTTTGAACTGTGGAAGTTTGGAAATGGGTAGTGTTAAATTATTTACCACCTTTTCGTCGTCCCGGATGTGTTTGCCATTGAATAGAGAAATTAATAAACAAGTATAAATGACTTTTAGTGGATTGGGGTTGAACCTGTTATTCTAGTTTTTGTGGCACGTTGTAGACTAAGAGAATTATTTTGTACGTATAGGTGAACCATAATCATCACCCTAGACAGTTCACCAAATATGCGGTACATGCCCTCCGTGTCGCTTTTTACAGCCACCCACAATTGCAACAACGCCCACTTGCAACACCACACTTACAATACCACACACGTGCAACACCACATTTATAATACCACCCATTTGCAACGCCAGACTTAAATTGCCACACATGTGCAATACCTCCCACTAAAAACACCACACAGTTATTAACACCACAAACTTGCAACACCACACCTACAACACCACACACTTGCAGCATCTCCCACTAGAAACGCCACACATAAGCCTTTCGTGAGGTCGCAGATTATATGGGCGTGGCTACAATCTAATATAAAGTCTATCTGACAGAAAGTTGGTCTCCAGGAGCAAGGTTTGAGGCAGCCATTACCGATCCTGGCTCTCCAGTTTTCTGTTGTCGGATATTTTCATGACCTCACCTTTTCAATCTAAGGCATGCTCTGTCTTTTCTGACATACTCCGGTATAAAACTTTTGCATGTGTAATCTCTCTCTCTCTCTCTCTCTCTCTCTCTCTATATATATATATATATATATATATATATATATATATATATATATATATATATAAGGTTAGTTGCGTCTCCTTTACAGGACGTTGCAGAAGGAACCCAAACAGCCCCTGGCTGTTGTGTGGTTTTTCTAGGCAAACTTACGTCCTGTAGTTTGCCATTGCTTCTGGACGGTCGACTTTCTTGATACCACTGTCAAACCCAACGCAAGGCGCATGGCCGGCAGCTGGGATCGAACCCGGTATCTCAGCATTACAAAGCGTTCTCATCGACTTAGCCACAGAGCCGACATATATATATATATATATATATATATATATATATATATATATATGTATATATATATATATATATATATATATATATATATATAATCCAATTTAAATCCAGCTAGCGTACTTTTAACTGTTCAAATAAAATTTACTCATACTTTGAACTTGTTCAACAAAGATGACGTAATTTTAACTATAAGAATAACATGCGATTAGTTTAAATTAATACATATTCCAACATAGTAAATAATCCATGAATTATATGATGTTTATGCAATATAATACCGACTAGAACAATACTACAATTATTAGACTAATATGTAAACAAGTCAAGAATCAGTTCCCGTGTCTCAAAGCAAATCAAAAATTCCCTGCTATTAAAATGTCTAAAAGCTGAGTTCCGGGATAGGATCAGTGAAAGCGGAGTATCTGTGTTCTAGGACCTTGTGAGTCATATCTACAGGAGATCCCTGGGAATCAAACCCCGAGTCCCTGCTCGTCACTGACAGTGATTTGATATACGAGGGCTGTCTCTCGCTCTCTGTCTCCAGTTGGCGCAGTTCTTCTAGTTGCTCTGCCGGCATACCAGGTGTGTTTTCTGCCTGAATACGAGATTTGTCCCCTGCCTGCCTATCAGGTCTGTTCTCTGCCTGACTGCGAGTTCTGCCCTTCTCTCTGTGAAATATTATATCTCGGTTTGTTGAAACGGGTAAAAGTGAGCTATCTTCTTGCTTTAAGTATTCTGCTTGAATGTAGTTGGCAAATGAACTGTCTAATTCTCTCACCGTTATATTGTTTTCCTCTAGAGCCACCAAAGCATCTAATTCCCCACTTGTTACGTCTTCAAATCCGTGTGGGATAAGAGCGTCAAATTCTTCATTTGTGACATCGTCTAATCCTGCTGGAACAAGTGTGTCTAACTCTTGTTTTGTCACATGTTCATACTCTTTGAAAGTTACGTCTGGTCGCAGAGTTGTTACCTCTTCAGGCTGTAAGTGAATCATACCTTCCAGTTTTGTTGGAACTACAATGTCTGTCACATGGTGGTCTGGAAACAGCAGAAATGGCTGCAGGTTATGAACTTTTTGTGGGAGTGTTCTTGCTTGGCTTAAAGTGGATATTTCCTTTGTTTCTTCCCTCCTGGTTGAATCTTCACTGCCCAGATCTGAGAGTATCTCTTCCAGCGACATATGCTGATTGTTTGATTCAGACTTATCTAGTGGTGGACCTTGATGTGTCAGATTGTTGGGTTCAGACTTGTCCAGTGTTGAACCTTGATGTACCAGTGTGTTTTCACTAGCAACTGTCGTTACCATGTTTGGGTCTAATGTTTCTGGATGCGCCATGTCGATTTCCATATCACGTCGGAGCTCAAGAGGGACATGTATGACTCTTCTTTGTAGGTTCAATCGAGGCAAGATGTCCGTAGAGGTCACCTCTAGGTGCGAGGAACCATTAGCCTCTTCAGACCCTACACGGTTTTGACAGGATGTCTGCCCCCCAGCTGAACTCGAACTCGTGACATACGCACCATTTCTACTCTGTTGTAATGAGGTCAGACATTCTTGTCTTTCACGAAATGTATCCACAAAGTGCCTATAATCTTTTGTTTTGCTCAGTGCTTCTGACATATCCAGCCTATATCCTGGCGTTGTAATACGTTGTGTACTAAATGACGCAGCGCCACCTGTTGGATGTTCTGGGGTCTTCGTGCTAACTGAGAATATACTGAAGGCATCACGTAATGAAACTCCTCGTCCGTTCTCCCTTCTGGTCTCTGGGTGTTCTCCAACTTCATTACACAAAGCATTCTGTTTTCTTGAGCTGCCTCCCAATGTCACACTTTCTGTTGTATGGATTAAAGGAATATTAATATTTACTGATGCCAATGAAGTGTTTCTTTCACGACAGATGTCTGCAGTGAAAGAAGTCCCTTGGACAGAAGAACTAAGGTGTGACAGTAAACGATTCCCATTGCCATCTTCGCATGTCCCAGATGAGGAGCTACCCATGTCCAGACTGATACAGGGCCCACGAGTCCTGTCCATGATCTTAATATCATAATCATCACAGTTATCTATGACAAAGACATCTATCTTCTCGTCGCTGCCTTCCGTCGATGATGACAGGCCGGTGTGTTGATGAAGGCTTAGAAGTGAACCTCTGGATTTCAGCTTACTAATTCCACGTCGATCTGATCCATCTGTCATGCCTGCCATGGCTTGTCCCTGATCTTCACTTCTGTGTTCGGATGATTTTCTAATCTTGTAGCACCCAACAGAGTCTTTGTCTTCACTAACAAATGTTGGCTTTATTCCCACGTGAGGTGGAGGATCTGAAAACAGTTGGGGTTTGGAAAACTTGCTAAAGCTGTTGGAAAACATTGTCGTAACCTTGACGACCTTGACGTTTGGTTTCGCAGACGAATCATTATCTTCTACATATATGATTCCGGTTGTGCAAATGTTTGGATTGTTCGAAGTGTCTTCAGTTTTCAATGTGTTTTTATTGTTCAAAATGTTTTCAATGTCCAAAGAATGATTATTTACGCTGTTTACAACAAGTCCCATACTATTATGCAGGTAGCCACCAGCTGCTAATTCCTCCTCATGTGAAGTCCAAGAATCGATATACTCTACACTTGTAGACTGAGAGTCTACACACCCTATTTTACACTGAATTCCATCTGTATCAGTTATGTTATCTGTGGATTTCCCCAAAAAGTTTGCTTCAGAAAAGTTTGTCGGTCGCTCCAGTTTTGTATCTGTATCCTCAGAACCTGGTGAATGTGTTTTTGCATTCCCGCCAAAGAAATACTTTAAACGGACATCTTGCTTTAAGTGTGCAATATTCTCGCAGTGTGTTTCTTGGGACAGAGAGTTAAGTGTCTGAGGAATAGAACTCGCTGTCTGAGGGGCAGATTCACCTGTCTGAGGAACAGATACACCTGTCTGAGGAACAGATTCACTTGTCTGAAGAATAGATCCACCTGTCTGAGGGGCAGAGCCAAACACCTGAAGAGAAGAGCCACCCGTTCGAGCGTGGCTATCACCATTAAACTGATTGCAAACCTTGCTTCTGCCATTGTTTACGTCTTCATCTCGGGAACCATCTCCAGTGAACAGGTGACGAAATTTCTCTCTTAAATACTGACGCCTCTTGTCTGTGTTCCTGTCAGTGTCATCACTGTGATTATTGCCTGCAACATTACTCTGTGGAACGCACATAGCTTCTGTGACTTCACTAGTACTAGCCATAGTACACGTTTCTGATTTCACAGCATCATTACAAGAATCAAACTCTGTACTCCTCCGCCACACTTCAGTACAGCTACTTGCTGGAAACCTTGGACCACTATTGATTTCTGTACTTGGTGCATTATTATCTTGCGTGAACACTGTATCACTGAAATAATTCTCCCTATGTCTGCTATCCTGAATACTGTCATTATCTGTGTACAAATTAACTATAGGATAGTTACTTTTGCTTTCATTACTGTTATCTTGTGTGTGTGATCTTGGTGGACAGGTGGGACTGTTGGAACAATTCCTGGTACAATTACCTGACCTGTCACTGTCATCATTGACTGTGTCACTGAAGAGGCAACCCTCATTGGTGGTGAACTCATCGGTAAACGCGTCTCCGGAAGTATTGGCAGGGCTACAGAAATCACCCTTACTGCTTACAGTAGTATCACCCCCACTATAACCAGCCAGATCACCATCAGTAGAAACGTACTTCTCTCTCGCAAAATAAGTCCTCGTATCACCATCACAGCAATAGAACTTCTCGCTATTGAATTTATTAATACTAGAAACCGTCCTTCCACTCGTAAAGTTCGGAACACCATTGCAATTATGAATATTGGAAGCGCCATTGCAATCATGTGAAACCGGTTTGTCTCTATCACTGGTATCTGCCATTTCAGAGTCACCATTAGAGAAAACACCTAAAGTGTCATTATCCCAAATTGTCTGTTCACCACCTATACACATCGACAGATCACCACACTCTTCACAGGTTGTATCACCCCTCTCGTGGCCATCTATTGCCACAGGAATCGGGTTATCTAGAATTATAACATTGTTATCATTTCTACTATTATTATCACTGTTGTTCTCCAAATTGTAAGCAACTATATATTCCTTTCGCATACAGTCGTTGACAGATCTCTTGCCGCCTTCGCTTTTACTACACTTGTGCGTGACAGTTGCATGCAATTCTCTTTGATCTACAACATTACCTATGTCTGCAGGTAACACACTTCTAGAACACGCAGGTGACGTGGCGTCATTACGTCGTCTATAATCACCAATAGAAAATGCCGCCAAAGAAACATAACCCTGACCTTTGATTGCATTCTTATGTGACCTGTTTGTGAGTGACTCCCTCGGAAAGTTGTAAGGCGAGTTGTAATACGTTTTGCGTCGTATGTACGAGACGACGTTTTTGTTTGTAATGTTTCCGAAAGTGTCCAATTCTTTTGCAAGTGTGTACGTTTCTTGTATGGGATTCCAGTCTGGGTAATTCTGAATAAATACTTCCTTGGCTTGAGTCATTTCTTGTGGTTTGAAAAATTCCTTCGCTGGAGTCGTTTCTTGTACTTCGAATACTTCCTTGGCTGGAGTCATTCCTTGTGCTTCGAATACTTCCTTGGCTGAAATCTGTTCTTGTGGTTCGAATAATTCCTTGGTTAGAGTCATTTCTTGTGTTTCGAATACTTTATTGGCTAGAGTTGTTTCTTGTGCTTCAAATAATTCCTTGGCTGGAGTCGTTTCTTGTGGTTCGAATAATTCATTTGCTGGAGTCGTTTCTTGTGTTTCGAATAATTCATTTGCTATAGTCGTTTCTTGTGTTTCAAATAATTCCTTGGTTTGAGTCGTTTCTTGTGCTTCGAATACTTCCTTGGCTGGAGTCGCTTCTTGTGCTTCAAATAATTCCTTAGCTATAGTCGCTTCTTGTGCTTCGAATAATTTCTTGGCTGGAGTCGTTTCTTGTGCTTCGAATAATTCCTTGGCTGGAGTCGTTTCTTGTGCTTCGAATAATTCCTTGGCTGGAGTCGTTTCTTGTGCTTCGAATAATTCCTTGGCTGGAGTCTCTTCTTGTGCTTCGAATAATTCCTTTGGTGGAGTCGCTTCTTGTGCTTCGTCAAATGGTTTCAAATTGTTGTCCGATGACATATAATTATGTGTTTGCCGTTGAATGATATTTTCACAAGATGTTTTAATAAAAATAGAATCACTAAAGTTTACGTTTAACGGGTGAGAATTAGACATTTGATTATGGATACCATGGGTATCAGTTGGCGTATTCAATCTGATGCTTTCTAATCCACTCACACGAGAGATTTCAGAGCTGTTGGCGCATTTCTGGTCAAAATATCTTTGCTCTAATGTTGGAGGATTTTCCGGCAATCCCAAAGAGTCTAGTTCGTCACAACTGGAATCATCTTCACGGTTTATAATTTGGAGTCTCTTTGAATCTGAGGAATTTTGCGACATATCAATTCTGTTTTCTTCACTAGAATTGTCCTCGCTCTGCATTTCTTCCTCTGAAATTTCCGACAAAGGAAAGGTAACCGATGAGGACTCGCTACTGGCCTGCCAGTACTGATATGTGGGTGTGTCCGAAACAACACTGCTGTCAAATGTTGAGCTCAGACCTGTTGACGGTTGCTCCAAGGCAATACTGGGGTAATAACGAGCCAGGTAAGCTTGCCGGCTTATCCTGTCATGTCTTGGCTCTTCGGGTGTTGATCGTTTCAACAAAATATTGCTGATTTCTGGCTGCATGTGCGGATGTGTATCAACAACAGTTTCAAGGCAGGGTTTGAGTTCTGGCTCTCTTACTCCCCCAGTATTTGAAGCGTTGTTTTCTGTTGATGGTCCCGTTTGTATAATAAAATTCAT
The DNA here is from genome assembly GCA_905116865.2 of Candidula unifasciata. NCBI lineage: Eukaryota > Metazoa > Mollusca > Gastropoda > Stylommatophora > Geomitridae > Candidula > Candidula unifasciata. The sequence continues at coordinate 10,385 of CAJHNH020000220.1, read as the reverse complement.
GTTTCCTTTATTGGTGTTGCAGCCTTTCCCGTAGTCATTCTCTGAAGTTTCTGGTGGTGTGTTTAACAACAGAGGGTATTTGAGACTCTGATGATCAGCCGTCTCCTCAGTCTGGGAAGCACTAATATGGCTAATGACAGTGTCTACATAGCCACTGCTGACTTTATAGAAATCAGAAATAGATGAGTTATCTTTTCCTGTGAGCATTTGAGGAAGTGTTCCGTGCAAATGATCTATTGATGCATCTGAAGCGTGTCCTGCCAGAACGTCGTTGACATATTTATTCCGTTTACCTTGTTCATTAGTGACTTTAGCGGAGCAATGACAGTGGTTCAAACCCTCTTCATTTCCATGCGACGTGCAGGCAAGAAAACTTTCGTTCTGCCACTGAAGAACTGACAGCACAAATTCAAAATTGTCCCGTGTGCCCTTTTCCTTCTCATTTACTTGGGCAGCTCGAAAATTGCTGAACGTTGGCGAATCCTTGGGGTAAACCATTTCATTGAACTTGCTTTTTGAAAATTCTGCATCGTTCGGTGGTTCCTCTGCGCTACCTCTACAACTGTTGGCTCTAACACACTGCCCCACTTTGTCTGAAGTGGCAAAGAGCGGCCAGTCTTGGTGTACATCAGACATCGGACCGGTTTTCCGTCTTATTGAGTATCGACCTAATTCTTCCGAACTAGATTCTGGGTTGAAACAGACATTGCGGGTGTCGCTCTGACACGTTGACATGTCGTTAAAGATGTCTTTACTGCTGATGCTGGACAGGGAGTCATCACTCAAATGGTCGCTAATGTCTAGAACCGGCTCGCTGTAACTACTGCTGCTGCTGTATCGCAGGTGTCTGGCTTCTTCTATCAGAACATCCATGTCGTCCATTTCCTGGCTACAGTCGGAGCCAGCTTGAGAGTTATTGCTTGTCACATCGAGACTTTCTGGGCCACTTTTTCCTGAAGAACAGCTGGTCTTGAACTGACCACCCAGATTCAAACCAGGGACTTCAAAAAAGATGGGACGGATTTCAAAGGTTTCAAATGATGAGCTCTGGAGGTTATCTAGACATAACGATTCACTGAATTCACAGTTAAGTCTGGCATCGATACTGGTATGATAATCAAACACCGGTTCAACTGAACTGTCCGGCTGATATTTTTCTTTGTTGAACCTCAAATCTGAGCTTTTGCTGTTAGCTAGGAGGTGGATGTCTGTAAATGTTTTCATTGCAAAATCACGAGAGTTTGAATTTGATAAAGAGGATAAACCGCCTTCTGTCATCCTCGTGTCATTTGTATCACATTTATGTTTGTGGTCAATGTTAACTTCTTCGTTTTTCTTCACTTTTATTGTGGCAATGTCGTTTTTATAGGATTCATTAAGAATTTCACCATTTTGGTGATCACAGTTTGATTTAGAGGAAGAGTTCGAGTGACCAGGAGAAGATTGGAAGCTGCTAGATGACTCCGAGGAGGAGGAGGAGGAGGAGGTCATTGCTGCTTTCTGGAAGAAATGATTCGGTGACTGGGGAACCTGCAAGTCCTCGGAAGAATCCGCTCGGAAGATAACTATCTCCGGTATATCAGATGTAGGCAGAATTATCGAAGCATATATTTGTGTACTCGACTGTGGTGTTTCCGGTATCGTATTTCGCGTGTTGTATAAAACATCATTCAATAAATCACTGACGTTTTCTTCCGAATTAGTTATTGTAAATTCTTTCAGAGTGTTTTCGGTCCAACTAACTGAGCCTGCCTGGTGCTGTTCTTGACTAAATACCCCCTCAGTCATGTCCTTAGAATGGTCATCTTTTCTTTGTTGATCTAAGCTGCAAGCTGGTCTGACAGCAATGCTGCCATCTGTGTCAGACACGTCCTCGGCAGTTTCTGGACCAGGTATGTCTTGCTCCTGAAGATCCACACACGTTTCCTTGTCTGGAACCAAGGAGAGTCCTGTAGACTTGAATGGTGTGTCTTGAACTAAGGCCTTTGCAGCAATCTCGACGTCCGACAGTTCTCGGTGCAAAATGTGTTCAGAACTTTGCCAAATGTCTCCAACTTGACTGGCTGAGATAAAGTCACTTTCAATCTCCAGACTGCTGGATGCAGTTTGTTGTGAGCATTGATATCGAAGTCTGGACAACTTGGCATGATTTGTATCTTTCTGTTTGCTGTCTGAGGCTTTGTGCAGTAATGTGTGAATATCCCGAGGACGCTCCGTGTGGAAACAACCCGTAGAGACATCTGATTGGTTCCTGCTGAGTAAGTTAGCTTCTTTATTAATTTCGTTACAATCAAGACCGACAGAGCTACTGAGGCATGTTACGCCGAACGGCGTTGATCCGGTTTGCGGCATGTCTCCAAAGGTATTATAATTTGAACCGGCAGAAAACGCTACTTCCTGAAACCTGTTCCCACTAGCTTGAAATGAGGTGTTTTTATCTGAGGCCATCGGTCCCAGCGTCTGCAATTGTCCCCTTTGGAGATTACCATTTCTTTCTGTTTGCTTGTGCCTGTCGTGTTTCTCTTTGTGCCTGGGATAATCGAACGTTCCATCACCGGGAAACGTTTCCTCATTCATATCGACGCTATTGAGACTAATCAAATTAAGACGATCTCCTACATTTTCTTGAAAAATATTAGTAGGAACAAGCCCTGAATCGTTTTTATCGTTATTAATAGCATCGTGTGTGAACTCTTTCCTTGCGTGCGATGCATAGGACCGGGTTGCTTTTACACCTTGATCACTTTGGTAGGTCGATAATCGTGTATTGCTTTCCATAAACCTTGCTGATGGATTCAAACAGGATGTGATGACACCACGGGTTGCTTCATCCCACGACATAGGGGCATATACTCTCGTTGTCAATGTGTTCAATGAATTATCGTTTGGAAATCGAGTATTTATGTTCATTAAAAACTCCTCATTTATTGCACTAGTGTGATGTCCTTTGGCACAAAGAATGCAGGCTGGTGTGACGCCAGGCAGATTCAGGTTGGGAAGATAAGTTAGCCTTTCGAATTCTCTTTTGCGAATGCTAAGAAGCTCGGCGTCTATAAGTTGTAGAGTTTCGTCTACAATGCTGAAGTTTGTGACTGTTGAATCGGAAATGACTTCATCTGGAAAATGTGTCACACTGATCTCCTCGTCATGGTCGTTGCCGATCAAACAAAGAACTGTGTTGACAGCTGTTGTTCTGGGATGACGTGGCGCTGTGGTCACCTGCTGCTGGTTATCGTTGATGTCAACAGAAGTGTCCGTTGTCTGGCAGGACATTTCAAATTTGGGAACGCCAGTCTGAGTACATTTATCAAATCGAATTAAGCTGTTACGTTTGGTTTCAGATGTCCAGTCTGGCATATCGCACTGGGTTTCTGTGTCGCAGGCGTAGTAAAATAGAGAGGCATCCAGGCCAGGAACTGGGGAACTGCTGCCACTTATTTGATAGTTTGATGTGCCAAACATTTCTCCTCGTGTAGCCTTCATATGCCATGGATGCGAGGCATAAACAGCAGAATTGTGATCAGAACCTGTTGGGGGATAAGAAATGCCAATGTTGTTACCAACAGCTCCTGCCTTCCCATTTATAGATGTGTGATTGGCCTTTAACCTTGGCTTTGAAAGTTCCATGGATAACTCTCTAACATCAATGTCCGAGGATCCATGGACGCGTTCTCTGCCTTTTCTCCGCGCGTCCCTGAACGCAGATCTGAAAGATCCCGGGCTGGAGCTGTTGCTCGCAGAAACAGTAGTATAATATTCATTTCCAGGACTTTGCCCCTGGAGTGACTTAGGTGAGTTCTCGACAGTCGAATGCCAGGTTTCAGTTCCAGCCTGGTTCAGATATTGTGGGTCATAGTAAGATCTCTGCTTAGAGATGTTGCAGACAGCACTACCACTGTCTTCTGAAAACTCGAGCGAATTTGGCAACTCTGTAAAGTGAGCAGTTGTATTATTCCCGACATTGTTATGTCTCCTATTATTGGATATAGATATACTTGGCTGATGCCCTTCACATTTTACAGAGTCCAGAAGAAATACCTGAGATCTGTCATCGTCTGCATCAACTGTTGCATCTGCAGATAAAGTCAAAGATTGCGTCTCTACTGTTATTTGTTCGTCTGAGCTTAAATGTAGTTCGTGCACCGTCGGTATCTTTTGCCGCTCCAGTGCTTGTCGTAACTCTGGCACAGAAGGCACTTCTAATGACATTCTACGTTGCGGAGGGGCATCCGTGTTGTCTGTCGAATTATCACTGACCAGAAGCTTCTTGCTAACTATGGAACCAGTTTTACTGTTTCCGGTTCTTCTTAAACGTTCTGCTTTAAAAGACAAGGAACCCTTTCTGTTAGATCTAGTAGTTTCTTGTGTGGATTCATAGGAAGGTACCGGTGAGGTCTCCAAAGTGATATCGTCGTCTGTATCTTTAGATGATCCTGTCCCTTCTGTGTCCATACTGTCCAGTTGGTTGTCCAAACTGACTTCAATGACCGTCACAGGAGACTGAGGTATAGGCGACAGGGACATGGATGTTCGTCTGGATGAAGGAATCCCCAACAAAGATCTTTCAAACGAACCAGAGGGAAAATCAAAACTAGACTGATCCTGGTCGACATCTTCAAGAACAATGGATACCATTGCTGGCTCCACATTTTTCAGGCTCGGATTCCTGGTAGTAACCTGACTGCTGTCAATGTCGTCTTGCCTGTCATTGCCTGGATCAGCCTGATGACCGTGCAGGATATCCGCGACTTCCATACCATCAATTGACTGAACCGATTCGGTTTTCTCTGGTCTCTGTTCAGATCGGCCTACGATTCGTTTTCTCTGATTATATTCATTTCTTTTGCTGCTAGCCTTAGTTTCTACAACTTGATGTCCTTCATTTATCAAGGTTCGACCCGGTTCCTCTTTATGGGAGCTGTATGAATTATTGTCAACATCTGAAGGTCTAACATGACTGACTTTTGGACTGGGTGAGTACGCGCTGGGAAAACTGTAGATATTTTCCTTGTTATTAGGAGAATTTCGATCGTTAGATTTTATGTGGTCGTGTGGATATTCACTGTTGTCACCATTATTTTGTTCTGTTGTATTTCTCGGCAATTGTGGGCTCTGTGTTGAATCTGCCAGGTCGGCGTTTCTGTTCTTTTTTAAGGAACTATATTTAGTATAGTCCTTATCGTTTTGATTTGTTTGTCTTTTCGTGAAACTGTTCGGCATGTTACTTTCTGGGTTGATTTGACTTAGAACTTTCTTTGAGTGTTTTTTCTTGTCGGCCAAAAGTTGGGCTAGAAAATGTTCGAGTCTAGCGTCTCTGTCATTGGGATCTAGGCATGCAATTCTGGACTTTCCATCGGCCTCTGATAAAGTCTCCAAAAGCAAGGGCAAAGAATTCTGCCTGGAGCCAGCAAAATGTTTTGTTCTTATCGCTCTGAGATTATCTTTTGGCGTAGAACGCGTGTAGAAGGAAGCAACGTATTCATTAAGTCGTTCAAGTTTAGAACTTTCGCTACTGCATGGAAGCATAACTGTGGAATGCTCATCCTGCGCTGCAGAGTCATAACTTTGATGTACATTCGCTTGTGAAGACTGGCCGCTGCCATAATAAACACTGGTGTTGGAGAGGCTCGGTTTTCTTGATCCGGGTCTACTGACATTTTCAAACGATTCTCTTTCTTTCATGTCGGCCAAAGCTGCCATCTGCGCCTTGGCAATCTTATCGTACCAATCTTTGAGAAATCTCTCTGGCAGGAATCCTTCTGTTGAACTGAAACCCAGCCCCATAAGTACACGCTCTGCATGGCTGGTTGAATACGGTTGGTTAAACACATAGGGGTCAGGCGGAGTGGCGGTGCGTTCAAAACTTCCACGCTGAGGTAAGGAATTCGCTGGGAGGTATGTGGCTAGACTAGGATACCCTGCTTGCTGTGGTAGAGAATTAAACTCCAGCGCTTCACCAAGGACCCCAGAGTCCATGCCAGTCGACAATGCTGAAGTTTTACTGTGGGAATCAGTGCTTAGTACATTTGATGACTTGGCCCCATCGCTGGATGAGGTGGAGACTCGTCTGTTGTGACTCTGGTCCGTGTTTGTACTTGATTCGGATTGCTTCCTCCCTTCACTGCTACTATTGTCTTCGTCGGGGAGGATCAGATCTCTGCGTTGTTTCTGCTCGGTGTTTGCCTCCTTTTGAGTTGTTGAAGACTTGCCAGAGAAATCGTTCTGCTCCTTTGGCTTCGCTAAAAACTCTCCATAGCCTGGTTTGTTTGCAGCTACCGACTGGGAGTGATGTCGGTTTATTGATGGCGCTCTTAAATTCGGTAGATGATACGGCTGAGGGTTTTCCCATAATAACTCATTCAATGTTGATGAATCTGACGTCGTCGGTGGCATGGGAGTCTGAGCCTCATAATCCAGAACACGCTGGAATAAATTTTCCAAGTAAATCTTTTCGGCCAGATCAAGATTGCCGTGAGAGTTAATAAACTCCAGGCTCTCCAGAAGGCTCTCTGTGAGTGGCCGACTCTGGGAAGTTGTGGGGTTTCCTGCGTGGGCATCATAGCTCAGTGCACTAGATCTTGAGGTGGATGAACTAGCTACTGAACTCTGACTGGATGTGAATCTCCGTGCCGGTGATCTTCCGCTCCAGGAGAACCCCCCATGGTCATTTCCGGGGTCTCTGCTCCACTGATGGCGAGGACTGCCCATTGAATCGGAGGAGAATTTGGACAGACATAACGATTCGACCTCCTCAAATGTGGAGGTTGTCGAGGTTACACTTAGTGCTCCTGTCCTGGAGGAATCCTTCCAGAAGACGTCATCCCAGGAGAACAGTTGATTGTTTCTTTGATTTCGTTCTTGTGTGGACTGATCTTTGACTAGAGGGTGGACATTGTTTACTTTACTGGGGCTTGCAAAACTGAAAGTAAAAAATACAAAAGTTACACCAGTATGTTGGACACAAATCAAAATATTCTTATCCTTAAATTATCTAAAACAGGCTTGACTATTTCATTCGTTAGGCTTTCTTTTGAAAGTTTATCTTAATGAAACGTCTTTGTTGGACTTCTTTTCGCTTTAGTCATGGCTATTTGTACTGGAAACAAATAAATCAGTTTATTGAGATCGTTATCGAAACAATAACTTGTGAACAAACAAACTTCAATAATACAAACTGAGGCTAATCAATTTATGAATCAGTGTAGACATAATAACATTTATAGCCACGCAGCACGTAAAGTGGAAGACGGACACATTCGTGAAAGAGGGACATATACTGGAAATATAGAAATATAAAGGAAAGACAGACATATAATGGAAAGCCAGACTGTTATAAAGGAAAGAAGGACATATAATGGAAAGTCAGACAAATAAAGGAAATGAACATATAATGGAAAGCGAGACCTATAAAGGAAAGATGAACATATAATGGAAAGTGAGACTTATATAAAGGAAAGAAGGACATGTAATGGAAAGCCAGACCTATAAAGGAAATGGACATATAGAGAGCAGAGGGACCTATAAAGTTAGACAAACATGTAAAGGAAAGAAAGATATATAAAGGATAGACAGAAATAACAAGGAAAGATACACATATAAAGAATAGGTAGGAAAATAATTGGGCGGATAAAAACTGAAAGGTCGACATATAAAGGATAGGCTGACAAAAATAATAAGTGGACACATAAAGAAAAGATGGTCATATAAAGGAAAGACGGACATGTAAAGAAAAGATGAAAATATAAAGGAAAGACAGATATATAAATGGTTGACATAAATATAAAGGATAGGTGGGGAAAAAAAGGATAGATGGACATACATATAAAGGAAAGATGGAAATCTAAAGGAGAGATCGACATGTAACAAATAGACAGGAAAGATTGACATTTGAAGGATAGATTGACATGTAACAGACAGAAATAGACAGGAAAGACAGACATATAAAGAAAGGACTAATCAAAAAAAAAAAAAAAAAAAGATAGAAATATGAACGAAAGACGGACACATAAAGGAAAGATAGAACTGAAAGGAAAGATGGATCTACACAGGAAAGATGGACATTTAAAGGATAGACAAATATATAAAGGCAAGAAAGACATAAAAAGGAAAGATCGTTATCTGATGGAAATACGGATTTATAAAGGAAAGACGGAACTATAAAATATAGACTGATAGATAAAGGAGTGGCGGACATATAAGGGAAAGGTGGTCATATAGAGGAAATACTGTAATATAAAGGATGGACGGATATATATATATATATATATATATATATATATATATATATATATATATATATATATATATATATATATATATATATACAGTGTCTCCATTCACATACAACTACGTCTACTTACAGTATCTCCACTCACATACAACTACGTCTACTTACATTGTCTCCACTCACATTAAACTACGCCTACTTACAGTGTTTCCACTCACATACAACAACACCTACTTACATTGTCTCCACTCACATTAAACTACGCCTACTTACAGTGTTTCCACTCACATACAACAACACCTACTTACAGTGTCTCCATTCACATATAACTACGTCTACTTACAGTATCTCCACTCACATACAACTACGTCTACTTACATTGTCTCCACTCACATTAAACTACGCCTACTTACAGTGTTTCCACTCACATACAACAACACCTACTTACATTGTCTCCACTCACATTAAACTACGCCTACTTACAGTGTTTCCACTCACATACAACAACACCTACTTACAGTGTTTCCACTCACATACAACTACGTGTACTTACAGTGTTTCCACTCACATACAACAACACCTACAGTGTCTCCACTCACATTAAACTACGCCTACTTACAGTGTTTCCACTCACATACAACAACACCTACTTACAGTGTTTCCACTCACATACAACTACGCCTACTTACAGTGTTTCCACTCACATACAACAACACCTACTTACAGTGTCTCCACTCACATACAACTACGCCTATTGACAGTGTCTCCACTGACATACAACTACGTCTACTTACAGTGTTTCCACTCACATACAACTACGCCTACTGACAGTGTCTCAACTAACATACAACAACACCTACTTACAGTGTTTCCACTCACATACAACTACGCCTACTTACAGTGTCTCGACTCACATACAGCTACGTCTACTTACAGTGTTTCCACTGACATACAACTACGTCTACTTACAGTGTTTCCACTCACATACAACAACACCTACTTACAGTGTCTCGACTCACATACAGCTACGTCTACTTACAGTGTCTCCACTGACATACAACTACGTCTACTTACAGTGTTTCCACTCACATACAACTACGTCTACTTACAGTGTTTCCACTCACATACAACTACGCCTACTCACAGTGTCTCCAGTCACAAACAACTACGCCTAACTATAGTATCTCCACTCACATACAAGTACGCCTACTTATAGTGGTGTCTCCACTCACATACAATTCTGTGTACTTACAATGTCTCCACTCACATACAACTAAGCCTAATTATAGTATCTCCATTCACATACAACTACGCCTAATTATAGTATCTCCACTCACATACAACTACGCCTACTTACAGTGTCTCCACTCACAAACAACTACGCCTAATTATAGTGGTGTCTCCACTCACATACAATTCTGTGTACTTACAGTGTCTCCACTCACATACAACTACGCCTACTTATAGTGGTGTCTCCACTCACATCCAATTCTGTGTACTTACAAAAAGGTCACACAGATACACACAATTATCCAGCAAGGAAACACAAATATGTCGTCTGGCCATGTTGTGTGGAGATGGCACAGTCAGGGATCACTTACTTTCTCGGTGGATGTTCCAGAAAGGAAATGTTTAGATTGTATTGTTTGTTCTAACAATAATGATGAAGAAAAAAAAGACTTTGAGAGAGGCCGGCGCCATTGCCACGCCCTAGTCGATAACTAGCGCTAGAAGCTTGCACTGGATGTGCTTCCACTTGTAGGACCAGGTATCGCTTGTAGACTAGTGCCGGAGTTCATGGTATAGGACATGGCAGACTATTGATCTGTCTTTCTGTGTATGTCTGTCTTTACTGACACAGAGGTAAAACACAACTATATCTGTATGTACTGACACTGCGAAATACAATTTGTGTGTAACTCTGTACTGACACTGAGAAATACAATTTGTGTGTATATCTGTACTGACACTAAGATATAAAAACTGGGTGTATGTCTGTACTGACACTGAGATATAAAAGCTGTGTGTATGTCTGTACTGACACTGAGATATAAAAGCTGTGTGTATGTCTGTACTGACACTGAGATATAAAAGCTGTGTGTATGTCTGTACTGACACTGAGATATAAAAGCTGTGTGTATGTCTGTATTGACACTGA
>CAJHNH020000219.1:348476-351350 GCA_905116865.2 Candidula unifasciata | reverse complement strand
GAGAGAGAGAAAAGAGAGGGGAAAAGGAGGGAAGAGAGAGAGAGTTTGGGGTATGCTGGTTTACCCAGTAAAGCAAATTTCGAGAACGTTTTTTTTTCCGGTGGCATTATTGGATGTATCATGTACTATGGAAATAGGCAAATCCCAATCTACAGAAACAACTTTCTAAGTGCTCCGTATTATTTCTAACTTTAGTGTATAATTCTAAGAATCTGTACTAGGTTGACGTTTCGGCTTTACTGCTGATGTGTCATTCTATAATTTTTCCGTTGCTGTACCAGTGTGTATCACAAGCTGTGCCTCTAATTGTGCAATTTAAAAATTAACAAACATGCAATCCATCCTGGGAAAAAAGAGAGAGAAAAAAAAAAAAAAAAAACGAAAAATCAGTCGCAAGTTCCTCCATGTGACAAGAAGAAAGAAATTTAGTCATCATCATGAATCTGGTAATCTGGTAATTTTAATTTCAGCTTCATAGCAAACGGGTCACCCCATCTTTGCTCCGCTCCTGTGCCAACGAAAAACACACAGAATGTTTATCACAGCCCCTTGTGGAAAGACTGACAAACTGCTCTCTCAGCAAATCTAGCATACACTCGCATTAAAAGCATATGGTAGCCATCCGAAGTGCTAACACAAACAGTCCGACGTTAGAAATGCAGTTCATCATTGATGGTAGCAGAAGTCATTAAAAGATCAGCAGTTGCACACGCGATCAATTTTAATCAAATAATGGCCCCACCATTATTGCGACAACCGACATTGCGCCATTTTCTGAATCTACAAATCACACCACCACGTTGGTCAGTCGAAAAACTTTCCAAATAAAATCCGCAGCTCACAGTGACACGCCATGCACTCAACTCAGAGGCTGGGCAACGAAACTATATACTTTCAGTCTACAAATGGAGCAAAAAAGCAACGGCCACAGTCTGGCAGAAGCAACAATTTTTGCCTCGGCTCAAAACAGTGGCAGTGCCTAGTGTTCATTTGGACCTGAAGCATTATGTAAGTGTTAATAAACTGTCACCCCAGCAGTACCCTAATATTTGCTGTGGAAGGGATTTAGGACATTACATCCACCTGCAAGCCTCGCCCCAACAACGACCTGACTGCCTTCGTTAACGACTGTTCACCCAACAGCCATGCAGTTCTTTGGCACAAAGGAGACACCTTGAACTTGGGTTTCGGACTGCCGACTCCCTACACGAAGATATATGTGTGCTACTGGTGTCCCGTAGCCAAAATACTATCTCACTGTATTACTAAAATTCAGCACGCATTCTCAAACGCGCAGTAGTTAAAGAAAACACACACACATACATACACTCATTACCTGCCACCCGCCTGCTTGCTGGTGCAGCACACACGACTACATATTTATATAAGTATAAATGTATATATATATATATATATATATATATATATATATATATATATATATATATATATATGTGTGTGTGTGTGTGTGTGTGTGTGTGTGTGTGTCGGGAGAGGGAAAGAGTGAGACAAAGGAAGAATCATGCAGAATGACCACACATATGTAAGACACTTACACAGGGAATTCCCTATGCACATAAGGTCGGCATGACTGGCTCCAAGAAGGGGACAGTAAATTCAAATGGCTTAGTCAGATCAGATACAGTCCCTGCTGTGACAGAAAGTTGGCTGAAATAAAGGACTGTCGTAGAAAGGTGCACCCGAGGGACGGTTTCAGACAGAGATGCACACTTTACATTCACATTTGTGATTAGCTCTCTCTCTCTCTCTCTCTCTCTCTCTCTCTCTATCTATCTCTCTCTCTCTCTCTCTCTCTCTCTCTTTCTCTCTTTCCACTTGGTGACTCCAAGGCCCTAAATACCGGCATGTAGGTAGCATTTTCCATTCCCGGCACTTGTTGATGCTTTTTCAAAACCTGACGCAGAAAGACAGATCAGGGCTGGAGGAGAAGAAGAAGCTGAAGATGACACCAAGTGTTTGTAGGTCTGTCTGTATATTATCTCTCTTCTTGGTCTGCCGCTTGGTCATCTCCCACGTAAATCATTTGCGTGTGAAGTTTTTATCTTTCACACATCCTCCAATCTGTCTGCCCTAAACATCGCTGTCTATTATCCAGTATAATAGCACCAATTCGTAGTACTTTAAAGAGATCATGATTTTATGTGCTGCTTCTTGTTCACAATTTTCCGCTGTGTATAGCTTTAATGGGTCCACATTTACAAAACAATGACTTGTAAACTCTAAGGGGAAAGGGGTAGACTGTCGGGTAATACACAAATATAAACAACACACCAAACTGCTACACTTGTGCACTTGCTTGTTTGTCCTTGCTTTGGGTTTTCAAGTCATAGTTTGTTGTTTGCTTAGCTCATCATCATCAGGTGCCTTGCCGACTGGCGTGGGCGATCATGCCTCTCCATAATCTGCGATCTCCTGCAGCATGAATCAGTTCGTGTGCCGACACACCTCCATGCCATGCAACAAGACGGTCAAGCACCTTCTCTCGTTGTCTACCTCTGTCTCCCCTTCCACATATCTTTCCAGTAGTCACAACATGTTCTATTTTCCCTCTTCTCATAACATGGCCGAAAAATGATGACTGTCTCCTTCTGATGTCTGTGATAAGTTGTCTTTGGGTTCCCGCCTCTTTCAAAACCTCTTGGTTGCTCTTTTTGGCTGTCCAAGGTATTCTAAGCATTCTTCTGTAAAACCACATCTCCGAGGCCTCCAGGAATTGTTTGGCCTGCCTACCTATTGTCCAGGATTCACAGCAAATGTTAAAACTGGATGTATGTAGCAAGCAAGAATTCTTTTTCTAACTCTCAATGACAAGGATATATTGCACAAGATGTTTTTCATTTTATGAAATGCAGT
>CAJHNH020000219.1:305976-343476 GCA_905116865.2 Candidula unifasciata | reverse complement strand
CGAAATGTTAACTTGATAAATAATTTTAGTTTGGGAACTATTATCTTTAAAGGTTAAACTGGATGAGTTGCTGTTGCATAAGATGAAACCTGTTTCGTGCCCATTTATATGTAGAGTTGTTTTTATGGTTTCAATATTCGCTGCAAGTGTTTCTTCGGTACAAATATTTCTGGAACGGTCTAATAAGCTTCTTACTAAGCCACACTTATGTTGCTACTGACGGCAGCACAGTGTTCGCAAATGCTCAAGGTAATCAGTGCAGATCTTCTTCTTCTTCTTCTTCTTCTTCTTCTTCTTCTTCTTCTTCTTCTTTTTCTTCATCATCATCATCATCATCTTCTTCATTATTATCATCATCATCATCATCTTCTTCTTCTTCTTCTTCTTCTTCTTCTTCTTCTTCTTCTTCTGCTTCTTTCTATTCTTCTTCTTCTTCTTCTTCTTCTTCTTCTTCTTCTTCTTCTTCTTCTTCTTCTTCTTCTTCTTCTTCTTCTTCTTCTTCTTCTGCTTCTTCTGCTTCTTTTTCTTCCTCTTCTTCTTCTTCTTCTTCTTCTTCTTCTTCTTCTTCTTCTTCTTCTTCTTCTTCTTCTTCTTCTTCTTCTTCTTCATCATCATCATCTTCTTCTTCTTCGTCTTCTTCTTCTTTTTCTGTGTCCATCGGCTGTAAACTCAGCTGGAAAATTAAGAATGTCAGATCATCTATTCACTTCTTGACGTTGGTCTTCATCCTGAACTAAAGTTTTGCGAACACATCCATTTTACAGATGTAGCTAATTTGTATGCGGACTGGTGTCTGTTCGCCTCTCACGTAGATGCGCTCCGCCTTAAAAAACACTTCAATTGGTACCTTTTTACAACATGCTTTTTGGGGAGGTCGGCGTCTGTGGCTTAGACGTTGCGAACATGCTTTGTAAAGCCGGGGTGGCGTATTAAAATTGCGCCATGTGTTTGTTTCGACAGTGGTATCAGAAGATCAGAAGACGACCGTCCAGAGAGCAATGGCAAACTAATGAATGTAAACTTGCCTAGAAAAACGACAACAGTTTAAAAAATGTGGGGTTGGTTCTGAAACGTCCTGTAAAGGACACACAACTAATCTTGTTGGGGAGGGGGTGGGGGAACAATGCGTCTATGCTTTTTTTCCGAAAATGAGGCCCTAAAACTCACGTATGGAAAATAGGAGCAGTTCAACCGCGTAATTTTATTTTGCGCCATCTGAAATCCATGATTTAATTATGATTCCGCAGATGTCAGATATCAGCGTCAATTTCACGTCAGATAACTTCGATAAAATCATATGTGTTCAACTAACACGTCGCTCCTCTCAGAGAAAGTCAAAAACCGAGGACACGAGCGGAGCTTTTTTCCAAAAATTTCAAATTCAGACAATCAGTGACAACTCCAGTGTTATCGACTTTGTGCAAAAGTTTATGAAGCAACTCGATAAGAGTCCTAGTGCTCCATCTGTACATTTACAAAGCCCCAGGGCTGATGGTTACGTCAGTAAGTCAGACAGTGAAAGAAGGATATGTGACCTTATAAGGCATCTAGAGCCATCGCATCAGCATGAGGAGTCTGCGCGACGTAGTGAAGTTTATCCTTATGACATTGGTCGAAGTAGCGGCCGAGACGTGTATGCCAGGATGGAATTTACTGAGGATTTGAAGGATAAACTCAGCCAGGGTAAGTAGTACATATTGTCGTCTTCCGTGTCTACCTCACCATAGTCATCGACACGATCCATAATCGAGTCGAAATTAGTCATCAAATATTAACTATTAGTGACAGACTGCACCACACAGTATACAACCCGACACAATGATATTGAAAGTCTTATTCGTTAAACCTTTTCTTTCATTTACTTAAGAACATGCCAGGCTGAAGGTCGTGTTTGGAATTGGAGAGGGGTGTATTTAGATTATAAAAAATCAACCTTCTGTCCCCTATCCTCAAAACATGAAATGGTTACTATAAAATACTCTGAGAAGTAAAGGCGACCGATGTCATTAGTACTACATTACCCTTCAAGTGCAGATTCGATCTACATAAATAAGTGTGTATACTGCTTCATATTCCAGATGCGTTACTGGTATGAACAGTTTTCTTTCATGGGGTTTGACCATCTGCATTGCTTTGGGTCATCTCAGATTTTTCAGTACCTTGTCATCTAAAGCCAGTCACATTTCAAGACCTAGTTTTTTTGTTTTTTTTTTTCCATTTCAGCCTTCCACGTTTGCACTTCCAGAAATGTAAACAGTGTTACTGTTTTTACGATCAAATGATTTCAATATTTTTAAGTATTGTATTTGTTTGTTTTGTTCATTGATATAGACAGGTACAAATGTTGGTTTGTTGTACATATGTATCTCCTTTTTGCAGAGTTTCTCTCTTTTTTTCCATGAGCTAGTTTTCCATGTATCTTGTCACCCTTCTCTTCAGTCTCAGATAATTCTCTAAATGGTTGAAGTAATCACCTGTCTCTACAGCGTATTCTTACATTTCAGGATAACACAATACCTCAAAGGTTTACCAAGTTAATTTTCACAGGTTTTGCCGAGTGCATAGTTTGACAGCCGTATGGTAATATGATGTGTGGTTATTAGTCATTTCAGTACTTTTAGCTAGGACTGTTTAGTTTATACTTACAAAGAATAAAATGCATGATTTGTTTTGTTCTTCAATCGACACCATAAAACATGAAATATGCCTAGATATGTTTCGTCTCCATCACTTAATGTGAGGTGTAACCATTTATTGTTATAGTACCAACTGGTTGTAATCATGTTTACTGTCGCTCTTATATCTTACTTGTTGGGCTCCAAATTCATGAATTCTGACATGCATTGTTACATCTCGTATTGTGTCTTCAGCTAACATTCGATCATAGATGTAATTTTTTGTTATTTGAAGCCCCACTCTGGCTTTTGCCAGGGGCCGCAATATAGGCAGGCCATACATATGGCCAAATGTCTCAACGCGGTTTCTGGGACCTCTCCACGGCGATCCTCATTCACATGGTGGCACTTTGTGTCATCGAATGTTTATCGCTTGTGTGATGTCCTGGTGGGGTAGAAATTCAGTTCAGTTCAGATGTTAGCCAAGACCGGTTAGTGCATCTGTCATTATTATTCCAAATGAGTGCTCTTGTTCAATTACCTCATGTTGAGTTTTATGATACGAGGGGACACAAGCTGACAACATGAAGAAGTCTGCTTGGTAAACAAAGAGTTAAGTCAATTAGTGAGTTATGTAAAAAAAGTGCAATGTCTTTCTGCAAAGACACACCAGTAACTGATACTATAATTGCTTGCGTTAATAGAGGAGTTGTTCCAGATAGACACCAAAGTCGTTACCGGATAGTACTATTGATTGCTTAAATTTTAACACACTATGTACAGCTAGCTACGCCTGGTAGTACAACGGTAGCCGTAACAGTTGCCATAATTATAAATTCCTAGACGATTAAACGTGCTATCAAGATTTTATAGACTGTTTAAAAAATATCCGGATTCAACACATCTAGTCGCAGGGTTTTACAAATCGCAGGTTGCAGTCTCAACTCATCTCATCTTGATCCCAGGGACTCTATTATTTCCTCTGCCCATCGATTGCATGGTTGGCCTCTTCATCGCTTCCCGCCTGGTCTGTACATCATTGCTTTCTGTGTTATACTGTTTGCTGACATACGTGTTACATGGCATAACCACTTCACATGTTATCTTCTCATTAAATCGAGAGATACCGCTCCCCCCCCCCCTCCCCGCAACCCGTTGTTCTCCTTCGGACTTCATCGTTCCCGATCTTGTCTCTTATTTTTACATTAAGAGCCCTTCGTTGGAATCACATTTCAGTTCTTATTTTTATTTAATTTTTTTCCTCTCATTGTTTAATGTCTGGCATTGGTAGCACAGTGTTGGCAAGAAGATTGTGTAACAGAGTGTTGTTTTGTTTCTATTGATACATGCTTGTTTCTTAGTATTGGTGCCCAATGAGTTGATTTGCTCTATTATATATGTTCTGGATCTCATCTTCTGATTTGCCAGCAGATGATATTTTGCTTTCGATCTAAATTTTTTGGTTTGTTCCAGAAGGTGTTTTGTAAGCTGGATATTTATTGTTTTGTCTACTTTGGTTATGGTCATAATCTCTGTTTTACTGACGCTGATTTTTATGTTATGCTTTTTGCAAATGTGGTTTAAATCATTTATACAGTATTGCAGTTCTGCTTTTCGAGTAGAAATGAATTCTTTGTTAATTAATTTGCTTTGTGCAAATAGTAGTTCTTTGATTAAACTGTTTAACTTTGGGTCTTCTTCTCCTTGGTGTACTATGGTTTTTGTCAGGCTGGTTTCTTAACAGATTTTATCAACTTCGGTTATGAAAAGTATGGGAGATAGAACACAGCCTTACGACACTCCAGAATTTATGGTGAATGGTTCTGATATTTACCATTTATTGTGAGTTGGTTGAAGGGTCTATGGTCTCCATTGGAGAATAGAAATGCAGAAGAAGAAGAAGACATTTACTGTTTGTTATACAGTCGTTTATACATGTTTACTAGATGTGTGTTCACGCGATAACATTTTAAAAGGCCCCATAATTTGCTATCTATTCTATCTATGCATTGTCTTGGTCAACGAACTCTAAGCAGAGTGTTTTGTAATGTTCAATCGATTTCTCTATAAAATCGTTTGACAACAAAGATAACATCAGTACATTCCATGTTTTTCCTATATCATCGTTGCACTTCACTTAACAAGCAGGTAGCAGCTTAAAGGGGACAAAAGACCAGACGTTCGTAACTGACTGATCTGTTTTAGAAAAACATAGCTACATATCTTCACCTCTTCCTTGACTCCAGAGTTTTTACAACGTGTTTGTGACTGCACCTGATGATGTTACCATACATGTATTTCAGTATCAACATTGACAGAGCTGAAAATACACATTGACCACATCAGGGACACACCAGAGACTGCTCCTGGAAATATTGCCTTTGTCTTAAACAAGGTTTGCATGTTACGTAGGCGTCAAATAGTCAGATTTATTTGGTACTGTATTTCATGTCTTACTTTAGTGGTGCTCCTATTTATCAGTAAGTAAGTCTGTAAAGGAAAGTTGCAGTAGATGCTCGCCTGCTGGCGCGAAGATCCTAAGTTTTGAAACCGCCTCAGGACAAATGATTATTAATTTGTTTTTTCAACACTGACTATGGTTGCCAGGTCTTCCAGCCTAAAATGAAAATCAGATATTGCCTTGAAAAGTAAAGGCGACTGACATGTTCACTATATTACCCGACAATTGTCCATTAGTACATGAAAATATGAGTCTGCCATAGTATAACTGGTGTGCCACTGGTGTGGAAGGGTCATCTACTTGATTACACATCATGTCTAGCAAAAGCATCCCAGAGCTAGGTACTTGTCATAGCCCTGTGGGACAGTATAGACAATACGACTTGTAACTTCATGTTTGTGTTTGACGGACCAAAAGGTGCACCAGCGGTCAGCCAGCTGAATTGACGATATGGGGAAAATCCCGAGATGGCTTGAACACTGGTGCCAAGTACACGTTTTACCAAAAGCTGAACGGGGAGAGAAGAAGAGCGGTTAGACATGGACGTGTGAGGCTGAAGACATTTAGAGACGTAATAGATTGTATTTTGTTAGGAATTGAAAGACAGGGTATGTTAGCGTTGTCGTCATATGTGTTGGTTGGCTGTTAGTATTCCTCGTTTGCTTATAGTATCCCAAAACAGTTGTGTTGGTGTTGTATCTTGCTTAGGTAGGTGTGTGACTCCTTGTCCATGGGTTAATTAGGGTTTAGCTGCGTTGTGTGCTGGCGTTGACACTGCCAGCTAATACTTGAACCACTCACCCTGCGTAAGCCACTGAGTCTCGCATGGCGAGGACCCCAGCCTAGTTAGCGCTGTACAACAGGAGGTGGAATCGTGTCCTCTGGTACATCCATGGGAATGGCTTGGGGTGGATAAGTAAATATAAATGCTACCACCCACCGCCAGCGTTTCGGATAAAGGACTGTCTGTCCATAACTGTTGAAGCTGTTTTAGGTTAAAGTCTCTTTATGCATCAAAGATTATGTGTGTACTCAATAGGTGTGTGTTTTAAGTGTGTTCTAGAAAAGTGTGTCTGTCACAGAGCCGTACAACGAGCTGTAGTTAGGTAATATAGATACAAGATCCTTGACAGTACTACTCACTTACCCTGGAAATCTAAAGGATTGCTGAAAGTGGAGGTGCTTAGCCATGTGAATGTGGATTGCAGGGGAGAAATTACTACTTTATTATAACCCTAGAAATTCGAAACTGATGCCGAATTGGCTTATAAACAGCACCCTGTTCCGAAAGCTGAGGTATTTTAGTCCAAGCTAAACGTCCTGTTAGCTTGGAGAGAGCTATGGTGACGAGTACAGTTTCTAAAAAAAAAAAAAAAAATATAAGAGGCAGACGTCAGCGAACGTGGATACAAAAAATTGCAGATGCATGGATTACTAAAGCAAGTATGGCTGGAGAACGGCCAGGAAAGGTAGATACTTTTTAATATACCTTCTGTTTGATTAAGATGAAAATCATTTCTACTAGGTGAAGATTATTTCATGCAGCATTTTGGAGTAACAACAAAGTAAAATGTTCTCAAGATCAGAAAAAGTAAATGGTACAAATATTAAACCCACTAATACTCTCAAGCACTCGTTATCCTGGTATGGTAAAACAGAAGATTTCAAGAAAACCTAGGGAAATTCAAGCACAGTTTAGCATTTGACAGGATTAAAAATACTCTGTGTTTTATGAGAATATATTTTATCAATTCAAGTGACAAAAGCAGTTCTTTAAACCAGAAGTCAGTGCACAGTATGCCACACAATCACTGCCATGGGAGGGTAGAGACAGAATTGTTACGTGCTAAACAGAGCCAGTTTTTAATACCTAGCCGTAAATGCCGGACAAGCCAACAAAATTGTCTTTAGGCTTTCGAGATGTGGAATTACAGAAGAAAGCTGACAATGTCTTGGACAACCAGAATGAGTAATGACTTTTTGAAAGAGGGAAGGACCAGATATCAACGTATCACAAACATCAGATAAAGACTGGCATTCATGTTTTGCCATGTCATAAAATGAGGGAAATCGATGCGTGTTGTGACAAGTGAAAATATTGGTGAAAAGATGAACAGAGGAAGACAATACAAGAACATTTTGACAGTTTTCTCAATCTGCTGATTATTCGGGATTCACACAGCTCAACACATTTAATTGTTTGACAAAATCTGTGGCACATCTTCCCCATCAGGGTAGGGACCTGATAAATGACAGCTTGGGACGTGTGAATAATTTATCTCTCTCACCTATTTACAATAAAAATTATATTTTTCTCACACAATTATATTCGTAATTAGATTTCCTCTCACCCAAATACATTTGAAATTAGATTCTACCTAAGATGTATGACATCAGAGACTCCATCGGACTGGCGTACATTGCTGCCTGCAACCAACCGATCCTTCAGAAAATGGCACTGACGTATCTAGAGCTGCTTGTACTCAATGGAAGTATAGACAGTGAGACTGGCATCTTGGTAAGTATCGGTGTGCTGTTGAACTATGTCAGCACATGAATATTTATTTCATTAGTTGAACTATGTCAGCACATGAATATTTATTTCATTAGTTGAACTATGTCAGCACATGAATATTTATTTCATTAGTTGAAAACAATTTTTGATGTCTGGTTGGCATCATCACTCAGTTTCCACTTGTGTCGCTAAGTGGAGTGGGGAGGAACACTCTTGTGATCCATTGATTGATGAGCTGCAATGGCTATTGACATTCTGTGTTGATGTAGAAGCTCTTTCATGTCATCAATTTATCTTCTTTTGAATGTGAATAATGACAGCACAAACAATATGTAATACATTAATTCACCAGCCTAGAAGCCGCCTATCGATCTGCAGTTCTATGGTTCAAATCCTCATCGTGGCCCATTTTTTTCCTAATTGACCTTGGCTTGCAGACTCACCCAGCCTAAAATTGAGGCCAGGAAATGTATTGGAAAGTAAAGGCGACCTGCATGATGTTAACCACATGACCCACTGAGTGCCGACTGGTTATAAATGTGTAGAGCTACTAATACATGTGGCTATATTTCAGTTATTATATTATTTTTGTAATATTATTTATTATTATTATAACCATTGCATGGGGTAAAGCACAATCTGGGAAGTGTAACTCTTACATGCAATAAACATGAAAACGTTTGATAACTCAAGCTAGTTAATCTAAGAGAAAGAGCAAATTGGCAGACTAAAATTACACAGATGTGAATTTTTTCCCACAGCAAGAAACCCAGATACTGTTGGCAAAATCTGCATGTCAGATGAGGTAAATTGACTACAGAAATAATTAGTTTCAGCTTTTGCTAGTTATGAAGATGCTTTGCCTATTTGCATTAACACCTTTCTTATCTAATCAACCAAAATATTTAACACAATCGTCCTAGCCAGTTCTGTCAATTATTCTTAGTCATTGCTTTAGCCTGCTTCATCCTAATTAACAGTAACATTCGGGTCCACTCAAGCTTACAATAAAAACATTTAAGAAACAGCAGCTACTGCTAGTAACATAGGGGTTAATTAACGCCTTTTGCATTCTACGAAGAGCCATAATTCAAGTACTTCACGTGAAGAGAGTTAAACATTGTTCTAGTAGTTTTCAGGCAGAGGTTTCGCACTGATAAAGATTTACAAGCTAGACTGTGGGTTCTTCACAATATATGGAGTTGTGTGGTCAGTTCTAGACAACAGTATATAGGGTCGGGTGGTCAGTTCTAGACAACAATATATGGAGTCGGATGGTCAGTTCTAGCCAACAATATATGGGGTCAGGTGGTCAGTTCTAGATAACAGTTTGTGGGTCGGGTGGTCAGTTCTAGACAACAATAAATGATGTTGGGTGGTCAGTTCTAAACAACGATGTTTGGGGGTCGGGTGGTCAGTTCTAGATAACAGTTTGTAGGTCGGGTGGTCAGTTCTAGACAACAAAAAATGATGATGGGTGGTCAGTTCTAAAAAAACAATGTTTGGGGTCGGGTGGTCAGTTCTAGATAACAATTTATGGGTGGGGTGGTCAGTTCTAGACATCAATATGTGGGATCATGTAATCTAGACATCAGTGTTTGACTTCTCACAACATTTGCTGGAACCTTAAACTGGTCGACAAGGGAGTCCTAGGTCAATGACAATGTCCGCCCCTATGTGGGTTTTATCTTCAAATTTTCATGCAGACAGGAAACCGACCGATCGAGCTAAGTTAAATAATAATAATTATGGGTTGTTGAGAGGGGGGGGGGTAAAGAAGGGGCGGGGGGCGTAGGGTAAGGTGGACGTTGGCATGGTGGTTGGGGTGGCTTTGTGAAAAATTAATGTAGAGATAGATAGAGGAAAACAACTAGAAAGGATTACTGAGAAACTTTTGTCATTAATATCTTCTATAAATAAAAACGAAAATCTCGGCCAAACACAAGGTTGCTTAATTTTGAAGATTTTTCCTAGCTTAAGAATAGATAGCATATGTGTCAAGTGTAGTATTGTCTATAATAAAACTGAATGCAAGCTTCGATTTTCTACATCATTGCCTTTGTACACAGACTGCATAATCATAAACTGAAGCTTCCTCTTTCACGAGTGGCGCATTGGACATATACTGTTAGAATCACATTTGATAAGGCACTGGGCTTTAGGTAGGTTGATATAGTCAACACCATGTCAGGCGACATGACCTTTCAAAACATTGCGTGTAATAATTTAAGACAAGGTGTACATGTAAGTAAAGGTGAATTTAAAAAAAAGAAACGTATAAAATCCCACTGTATTTGGACTCAAACCCAGGCCCTTCTAGCGACCAGCAGCCTCTAGTCACTTCGCTAAGGCCTCTTCTACCCGACACATGTCAACTCCATTTCGATATTGAAATGTATAGGTGTTGAAGTCGAAGCGACCAATTGTAATGCTCTAGATGTATCCCAAGTGGCTTTGGCTCAGTCTGCAAAGCTGCTTTCTGCTTGACGAGAATTTTCGCACAAAGCAGTACACTAACTCTGTACCTCCAGCAACATCTTATGTGGATGTTGGAAACCTATGCAGTAGTAAAGGGTGGAGTTTGAAATAGAACCCTTCACCTTCAGTGCAGGAAGCAAAGGATGTAATCAATTCACCACAAACGCCTACATCAATGCGTCCTCGACGAGGGTAACTAAGTCAAAGACCATTTTTGGGGGTCTATTTACCCATATTTTATAACAGGTAATCAGCACTCCATGAAAGATGTGGTCAACATCAGTCATACCGACTACCTTTCCTTCCCAAAAGACATTAACTTGAGTCATTTAGCATCGGCTGATCTGGAAGTCAAGATCAGTTTGAAAGCAAGACGACTCAATGCGGATTCGATACCTAACGAAGCTGGCACTTTTGCAGTTTGTTACATAAAAGTCGTCAAGATACCACTGGCTGTATACACCCTAGAACTATGGGCAAATGCGCATCAAACTAATCGGCGAGTGTCGACTGAACTATACAGATCTGCACATGTAGCGCCATGCGTTACCTCCTTGATCTTCCAAACATGGAAGTGAGAACAGTGATCAGCCGTGCACCTGCATATCAGTGCTGGTACATATCATCCATTGCACAGTGAGACTCCTAGGAAAAAGGGTATCAGGGTAAGAAGAGGACAATCCCGGATTGGTTAGACTGGGGACATTATACAACATGTTTGTTTCACTGAGGACATAGAACCTGGTGAGGAATGGGTACGAGTGCCAGCAGAGTGGTGTACATCATTTTCAATCTGCATAAAACTGGATAGGGAATGCAGACAACAAGGCTATTTAGTGGCTGAGGCTGCAACAAAAGAAATGATTTAGCTAGAGACGCAGCGTTTTCCCCATGCGTGCTTGCTAGGTGATTCCATGAGCATGTTTAGGAAGATTGAGAATTGATAGGTTAAAGAAAAAAACAAACATTTGGTTAACGTGTCTGAGGAAATCTAGTCTTATAGGAATCAAACTAATGTTTGTGCCACGACATACTCTGGTAAGAGAGAATAAACCACAGTAGGTACAGGAAAAGCAATGGACAGGGCCGACATTTTCAAGGCTTTCAAGGAGGCAGCACGAGAAGATGATTTAGGAGATGACACTGAATCGGCAGCACCAAAAAGACTACAAGAATTTCAGGTAAAACATGTATCTCCCAAACATGAACACTGTTACAGGTAGCCAAAGAAGAATAGTAAACCGACACAGAACTGGTTTTATCAGTTGCAACACGCTGAGAGTTGTGCTGAAGGTGGATGCGCCAATGATGTAAAAGAGTCCATTACTTTGTTTCACAAACTGCTTGTTTGTGTGTGTCTTTTTTCTTTCTATTTATTTTTTTTTTTTTTTTATTATTATTATTTTGCTTCGCCACAACACATACACTTAAAAGGGGCAGATCTTGGCTGGTGGAGCAAAGGATGATATCAAGCAGGTCTACAGTCCTACATACACCCACCCTGATAAGGAATGGGTACTAGTGCCAAAAGTGGTTAATTACATTCTTCTCCTATGTCGCTTGATGGGAGTTGTCAGGAGCAAAATCCCGTCGCTGTCAATGCGAAGGTTTGCTCTCCCTTATCAGTGACAAGTCAGATTTGACAGATGTGCTGATCTACACAGACAGGTCCCTTATCAGTGACAAGTCAGATGAGACAGATGTGCTGATCTACACAGACGAGTCCCTTATCAGTGACAAGTCAGATGAGACAGATGTGCTGATCTACACAGACGGGTCCAGATGTGTTGATCTACACAGATGCGTCCAGATGTACTGATCTACACAGACTGGTCCCTTATATAAGGACAAAAGAGTCTATGGCCATTCACAGATGTCTCTGCATTAAAAGCAGTTCGAGAAGCCAGCGTTGCCTTCTCCATGACTACAAGCAGCATGACAAAGTAGGTGATGGCGGTGACACAAGCTTTTATGTGGCTAGAATCACAAGACTATTCCTCTGTATGTATGTGTATATGTCTGTTTGTGTGTGTGTGTGTGTGTGTGTGTGTGTGTGTGTGTGTGTGGGCGTGTATGTGTTAAGTGAATCTATGAACATGATTCGGCGGGTCGAGGCAGGCTTTACACGCAGAAACCGAAATGACTCATTGCAACTCACCTGTGCGCGCAGTTACTTTCATATTGTCCCATTAAAAAAAAAACTGAAAGACTGGTAGATTCTGCATTAGTTTCAGACTGCCGACATTTGATGCCCCTAGAGAGATAGGATGTTTAGAGAATTTTGGAAGCAAGGCGTCCACATTGCTGCTAAGATTATCAGAATTGAGAGTTGAAATCGTCACAGCCAAACATGAGGCATACCGAACGCAAAAGAAGTAAGTCAACAAGAAGAGGACTGGCACTATTACCCACACGATGCATGAATGAACATGTATGGATGTGTCTGGAGTGCTGTGAAGATAATCATACTCATAACATCAATATATGTACACACACATATACATATAACATAGATCTGTATATGTAGCTTTCGTTTGTAACATTATGCTTCTAGAATATTGCTCATAACATCATAATAATTGGCTGCGTATATTTTAAAACATTTCATAAGCAGATCAAACTGATGCGACACTGGAAACACAAATTACCAAACAGTCTAGTTTACCATTTAGTTAGCAACTTTGAATAATGAAATTTAAAGCAAATAAATAATGATATGCATTATCAAGGCGATGGCAGCTTTTAAAAACTAAAAAAAAAACATCATCATCATCTTATCTTGATCACAAAGACGGCCCCGACGCGCTTAACCAGGTTTCACACAGGAGTTTGCTCTAAAATTATTGTTTCCAAGAGGTATCGTCATCAACAATATTTGTATTATTGTGCTGAATGGCAATAACATATAACAGTATTCTTAAAATAAAAAGTATAATCAAATATTGTTCAGAGAATTTATACACATGGTTAAACAGGGCCTCTTATTCTCTGGGAGGAAAGGTTGGGCGGGGGAGGGGGTTCAGTGGACCTGAAACACCAGCTTCCGATGCCTATGTTACCTGGCTCCTATTGAGTACGGTCTGGACGACTAGTCAGAATGTGCCACTTATTAGACTTTAAAAAAAAATGCAAATGCATAAGACACTGGTGTTCCTCCTCTAACAAAATAATGTCTGTTTGCCTTACCAAGTAAAAACTACAAGACAGGATCAGCTGGAGAGACACGTCTGGAGGTGATCAACAAAATAATCCCCAACCTCCTCTTGATGATTCATTGTCAGATCATTACAGAGAGGCATGAGTCAAATAGTGATGAGCTTTTTCACAGTGCTATCCAGTGAGTCTTTACTATATTATGTTATGCTACTTTATGTTTTACATATTGACATGTGTATACACTAGGCATTCTCAATCGTGCTTAGTCCTACAATGCAACAGTCCCACTAAAGTACCTTTATTAATCATTTCCATGAAAGGTTGTTTACATTGTCTCCTATTTTGACAATGAAGACGACACTTACGTGCTTCGCCAGGCCTCTTTAGTCTGCTTTAACATGAAAATATACCGAAATCTAAGCAGAGAACTACAAGCACTATCAAGGCAATGAACGCAAGAGAAGCCGACCAAAAAGAAGCAGACAGACTTGAGGCCATACGTAAAACAAGCAAGCCAGACTTGACCAACAGCCGGCAGCAGCCATAAAAGAAGAAGAATTCCTTAAAACATTCCAGCTAGCAGACAAATAAGACTCGACCCAGCAAGCAGAAGCCTTATGGACCGAGCAGATCTCATCACAGGGACCTGGTGCAAAACAAGTCAGGCTTCGTAAACACTAACTCAAGAAGCACCCGAGGTATAATCAGTGCCGCCACTGCCAGCCCCAAACCACAAAACAGCACTAGACAGCCAAGGTAGACGAAGCCCACCGAAGCAGCACCAAAACCCACCCTAGCACGTTGCTACGGCCGGTCCAGGCAAAACCTGCTCAAAACCTGTTTTAGGGCTAGCAGACCCCACCTTGGACACAACAACCGGCTAACCACCTGAACCCGTCATGACAGCAGACCAGCCAACTTAATGATCCAGAATGGAACGAAAGACAAGCCAGGCATGAAGCCACCAGAACAGCCAGACGAGGAAACACCACAAACAAACCGCAGACAGAAATCAGATAACACAAAAGAAAACCTGATCCAATAGCGACCCAAATCTGTCTCCACACATATAACTGGAAAAAAAAAAAAACTTGGTTGAACGTGGACATGGTGAAAAATTGAATTTGAATTGAAAGGAATTGTATTTTACAGTTCATTTCCTGATCTATTTCGCTGCCATTTGTTAGGACAGAACATAGAGGAAGTGATTGTCTGTACAGAATCTGTTCCTATCTTAAAAAGACTTAACTGATGAGGTGCATTACTACAGAATTTAGATTTCTATTGTACAGATGTACGCGTAACAAGAGACTTTATAATTTATACGTTTCATTCAAAAGTATTCGGTATGTGTACCTCATTAAATTTTTATTAGAAATGGCGGACCACCACAGCCAATAAAATGTGCACTATATTGTTTGTGTCTTTTTCTTCTTCTTTCTTCTTAGCTTTCACCAGCTTGTAAACTCTGGCGGAAAGTTCTGGTTGTTCATCCACTTCTAGACGGCAGTCCTGTTCCAGAACCTGAGTGTTGCGTGTGCATTCGTTTTACAGATCTGACTCATTTGCATGCTGACTACTGGTTCCTTGCCTCTCAGGCAGATACACTCCAACTTCGAAGGGAGCTCCCAATTAGTCGACTCTTACGACATGCTTTTGATTAGGCAGTGGGTCTATTCTTGTTCTTCCTATAAAAGGGTCCCGAAACCCACACGGGGAGTGTGTGTCTTTTTCATTTAAGGCAAATATTTCATGTTTAAAAAAAAAAAAAAAAATAGGTGGCGTATCCTTTTACAGGATGTTGCAGAATCCACCATAGCATTGTTTGGTGACATTGCTTTAGTAGTTTGCCATTAAACGGTAGGCAGTCGATACCACTATCGAAACCAAAACAAGACAGTCTGCTGCCGAATCGCCCACAGATGGTATCGAGAGCCTGGCACCTCATATTTACGAAGAGCGTTTGTAACGCCTGGGCCACAAACATCGACTATTTCTTCCACACACATCGACTATTTCTTGTTTAATTTCTGTATTAACTGGAAAACATATTAAATTGTATTTCAGGCGCATTATGTCTGAAACATCAGCCAACGGTTGTAATGGCTTAAATAAAGTCATCCCAATAATCAAGTCATTAAACGGCATGCAAGCGAAAGCTGAACAATTCACAGATTGCAAAGCTTCGCTTGCAAAAGATCTTCTTAGGCAAACTGTTGCAACACAAATTGTTGTAATCTTTAATTGTTTGATAAAGGTTTTTACTGGCATGGCTTGGCCACTAAAGTGGCACAAATAAACCAGACCATAAAAATAACCAGAGACAGTTCGGAGCTTTGGTTAGCAGGTTAAATGTTGTGGAGGTTTTTTTTTTTTTTTTTTCCTTAAAAAGAATCGGAATCAATCAGTATTATGATATCTATGAACTATTATGCTTTCATCATTGTGTTAAATTCATTAGAATTTTATAACCTACATTTATATCTGTAGAAAGAGCTCACTGCATAGTTTTGCCAACAGATATACTCTGGACTAGATTCACAAGTGCTCCACTTCCTCGCTTTCCTCAAGAAGTACCTCAAGGTCAGGTTGTGGCTCCGTGCTCCCAAAGTTTGCTCGAGAATGATACTCCGCGGAATGGCTCTGTTCTTTAAACACTTGTTAAGTAAGTAAGTGTCCGCTAAGTTGCTATGGTTACCGGCACAGTTATGAAAATATCTTAACACCGGATGCTAGCATTTGAGTGTTTAGGTACCTTGAGCAACTGTCAATCAATTTTAAGACAGCTAGGCTGCGCCACCAGCCCCACCCTCTCCCCCAACACCCTGCCCAGCATATAATGAAGTGTGCTTTGTACGTTTTTTGTTTATACACAAAGGAAATAATAATATTATGTTTATTTGTATTTTATTTCAGCATATGTCATTCAGCACATTATTATTATTACTATTATTATTAGGCACATGGGGTGCTGAGTGGTCTCTAGGCATGGCTTCCGCCTCGAGTGCTGGAGGTCCTGGGTTCAGTCCCCAGTGAAGCCAGGCTTTTTTCACGTGGAGTTCTAGAAATTGTCCCTAGTCTCTGGGTAGTAGGATCAGAGGCCTGTTTGTTTTGTTGCGAATGTAAAAAAATCACATGGCAGTAAGAAATAAAAAAGAGTAGCCTAACGGCGATGCTCGGGCAAAATTTGGAGTTTAAAATCTACCTAAAGTATTTCAGGATCTTTGCCGGTGCTACGAAGTTCGTGCATTGTGCTGAGAATCTTCGGTCTGCGGACAGTCTGTCTTGTATTGGTTATGACAGTGATATCGATAGCTGACTGTTCAGTAAGAAATGGCAAACTACTGAACGTAAAATTTGCCTAGAGAAACCACAATAGCCAAGAGTTTTGGTTTTGCAACATCATGTAAAGGATATGAAACTAACTTTTTTTTTTTACACCCCTGGCGTGGGGAGATAACTTTATCCAAATGCAATAGATTATAAGTAAAAGGTCCGACAATTAAGTAATGAGACTAATTTTTTTATGGCCAAGACAAACATGTCATATTTGAACTTTGCTTCGCCGCCTGATGAGCAGACGACAAACAATTCACCCTTTTATTGACCTAGTTAGATGTGCATTTTTACGAAATCAGCATGGAGCAAAAGGCTAGCATTAAATTCTGTTGAAAAGTCAGAAAAGGCACCATTGAGACAGTTGAATTGATGCAACAAGTTTACGGGGATAATTGTTTATCTCATGCACAATTTTTTTTGTGGTATTCATGATTCGAAGTGGTGTAGAAATGATTACTATTGAACTAGGCCTAGGCGCCCAGTTTCTGTTCATAATGAGGAACTGATTGCAAAAGTAGAAAACAGATACAAGAAGATCATTGTTTGACTGTGAGGATAATGGTGGATGAATTTAATGTTAATAAAAAGCCCATTTGTACAATTTTAATGGAACATTTGGGTAAGAGAAAAGTTGCTTGTCGGTTTGTACCACTTTCTTTGATGACCAAAAACATCAGCTTGTTGAGTACACAAAAGACATCATCGAAACGTGTCACAGAAATAAAGATTTCTTACATTTGATTGTTGTAGAGGATAAAATATGGATTTTCCGCTATGATCCCACAACTAAACGCCAAAGTGCTCAGTGGAAGTCATATCATCTCCAAACGTAGGGATGGGGGGGGGGGGGGGGGAGAGATGTGTTTCAAAAGTCGAAAGTGAAGACAATGTTGGTGTGCTTCTGCAACAGCATAGAGGTTATTCACAAAATATTTATTCCAGAAGGACAGACTGTCACAGCCACAGTTTATTCAAGTAGTTTGAAAAGTATTCTCATAGTCTGACCCGAATATTCAACACCTGACAGTTGTTTTTTTTTCTTCATGACAATGCACCGGCTCACTGGACGGTAGTTGTACAGGAATTTTTGACCCCAAAACAAGTGTTTGTTCTCAACCATTTACTCTACTCCCCGGATTTGTCTCCCTGTGATTATTTTCAATTCCCAAATTAAAGTTACAATTGAAAGGACTCTTTTTTGATGATACTGATGACATCCAAAGGGCTGTGACTTCGACTTTATGGCTATAACAACAGAAGAACTATACAGATCGTTGCAGTGTTATTTAAATTATATTGTTTACCGTATCAATGCACAAGGGGCTTACTTTAAATAAAATACAGCTTAAATCTTCAACAATTAATTATTTTAATTTTTATAGAATTAGTCTCATTACTTTATTGTTGGACCTTGTAGATCTGCCAGCACAAAGTGTATCTTTCGCATCCTCGTAAAAACGATTTTTTTTTCCTGTATAATTTTTTTTTTTTGACAATGACCATACCTGCCAGTTGTACCGGGTCTAAAAATGAGCAGCAGGTAGAGTTATGGAAAATAGCCCGGCAGCTTGAAGTTCACCACAAAACGCATCAATGGCCCGTTGACCTATAAAATGTTAGCCCTACATCATGTGCCCAATACGCCTGTGGCTTGGAAAAGGTCCGTTATGTTGCTTATATGTACTGAGCTTTACTTCGCATCACCCTCATCATCATCACCAATTTGAACTTGGCAAGTTCAACCGCTACCAAGGGAGCTAACATCTCCTAGATAAAATGTATTATAATTTTGGCTCCTGTACGTGCTCTTTCTTATTTTTTATTTTTATTGTGAGTATCTTAGTGTTGTAGCTTCCATGTCTGTCGAGCTAGTTTTCTGCGTGTTTGTAGGGCCGTCATCTTAGTGCTGACTGGTTAGCTTAGTGCTCTTTATTCGCTGTACATTGCTGTAATTTATTGCACTGTACCTAACCTGACATATGTGTCTGTGATGATATAGCTTTACATGACAGTCATCGTTACCATTTAATTTCGTCCTTTTTAGGACGAAATTTTTTGTTATTTGAAACCCCACCCTGGCTTTTGCCAGGGGCCGCAATATAGGCAGGCCATAAATATGGCCAAATGTCTGAACGCGGTTTCTGGGACCTCTCCACGGCGATCCTCATCCACATGGTGGCACTTTGTGTCATCGGGTGTTTATCGCTTGTGTGATGTCCTGGTGGGGTAGAAAGTCAGTCAGTCAGTCATAGCTTTACATGTAATTTTATTTACGTCCTTCTTAGGACGTAATTTTTTGTTATTTGAAGCCCCACCCTGGCTTTTGTCAGGGGCCGCAATATAGGCAGGCCATCAATATGGCCAATTGTCTGAACGCGGTTTCTGGGACCTCTCCACAGTGATCCTCATCCGCATGGTGGCACTTTGTGTCATCGGGTGTTTATCGCTTGTGTGATGTCTTGGTGGGTTAGAAAGTCAGTCAGTCAGTATAGCTTTACATTACAGTCATCCCCATATGGAATGCAATTTTTCGCTATTTGAAGCCCAACCCTGGCTTTTGCCCTGAATATAGCCGGAATATAAATATGGCCTAACGGCTGAAAGAGGTTTCTGGAACCTCTACCTGGGTGATCCTTGTCCGTATGGTGGCACCTTGTGTCTCCCGGTGTGTATCGCTTGTGTGATGTCCTGGTGGGGTACAAGAGAGAGAGAGAGAGAGAGAGAGAGAGAGAGAGAGAGAGAGAGAGAGAGAGAGAGAGAGAGAGAGAGAGAGAGAGAGAGAGAGAGAGAGCTGATAAATATTATAGAGATGCTTACATTGTGGTTTTAGTAAAGGTGCATGATTATATTTTTGTCACTGGCAGAGGAAGCTGTCCATCTGGATATTGGGTGTGTGTGTTCTGAAGTCATGAATGTCATCCTACGGGCCTCTGAAGGCGATTCTGACGATGAGGTAGTCTGTTGTGATTACATGAATATTTGTTCATTTCTCTCAAATATAAAGTTCAGTGATTAATGATAACAGTTGTTTGTTCTTGTTTGTTTGTTTTGCAACTAACAGATTTATAGTTAGTATTGAAAATTTAAGTCATTATGTCTATTGAAAGGTAGATGTGATAAAGATTAGCACTTTATGGCTTAGCCATAAAGATGGGCCAAGACATGATCTGTAAATCTGGTGATCCTGTGGAATAAGCATATGCTTATCGGCAGGGAACATGATGATGATGATTATAGAGGTTTGTATATGTCCTTATGGTTACATTTCCTATTCCTTCTTCCTCCTCTTCCTCGTTCTCCTTCTTCCCTTCTCTTCGTTTCTATCTCTCACTCTTTCTCTCTCTTTCTTTATATCTCTTTGTGTGAGTTTATGTTGGTGTATTGCATCTGTTTCTCCTCCTCTCCATTGTAAGGATGCAATAAGCATTTTCTACTATATTCATGTGTGTCTTATGGGTTTGCGGGTGGTAGTGGGTGTCTGTGTGTGTCTTTTTTATATTTAAATATCGCTTTTACTTTCTTTTAGTTTTTGGCTTTTTCTCTAACTGAAGTAGAAAGATAGGAACAGAAACAAAATTTGAAAGCCTCTTTCAATGTTTACCTTTTCTTTTCGGGGGTGGCGGCAGAAAAGGGGGTGGGTGGGAGGTGGAGTATCCCATCACACTGTGCTCAAGCTTTTATAGTAATCTGCAATGTATATCGTGTGTATGTGCATGTGTTACTGAAGTATCTGTGGTCTTTAATGCTTCCAGGTGAACTGTCTGCTCCGCTCATTGCTGTTTGACAAGATACCATCTGTGCGACAGTGCGTCATTGATTTCTTCAAAAAACGTAATCTCTACAGCGGGAGAAAGTTGCCACATCTCATAGCAGATGAGATCGCAAGCTTGTTCTGTCCATTACTGGTCACTGATCCTAAAGAAAAGGCATGGTGCCCGTTTTGTTTTGATAGTGTTGTTTAGTTACCTTTATCATCATTGATTAAAAAAAAAATTAAATTATATCATTGATGTTCAACAGATTTAAATAATTCTGATACAAATAAACATTGTACAATTTATTGCCAAATATATTTAGCTGTATTTCATCAGCTACTTATCTTAGTATCCATGCATGCTAAGTTCTTAATATCAACAAAGAAGCTGCCTTATATAAACATTTAAAGCTGGTAATAAATTGGAAGTTAGCCTGGTAAGCCAGGTGACCATCTTAAACTTCGTTGATAAGAAGAAATATCTATCCTAGAGAAGACTTGCAATTTATGTATTCAAGCGGAATGAATGCGGTTCTTCGTGGGTTTTTTAATATGTTGATATAACTCTGTATGACGAGTTACAGCGAAATAAACCTGTAATTGAAAAACATTTTTCTTTCACGTCAAAAATACACAAATGGTTCTAGAAGATCTAGTAAACTCTCAATGCTCAGAGAAAAGGCGAGAGGATCTTTAATAGATTAAATATGGCTTTATTATTAAATGAACTTTGCACTGGCTACTGAATATGGCGAAATGGCGTTCATGTGAAAACCCTAAGCGCTGTAATGTCGACTCATAACTCATAAGATGTACACACCCAAGTATTGTTTCAATGTTGTAAATACAAACTAAATTACCCATAGCTTTTATAAGTCATTAACTGGTACCTGCCCATACAGACTAACATATTATGACAGAAACATTATTTTGGAGGAGATGGAAAAGGATTCCAACTAAAAAGAGCTGCATTGTGTAATTATGATGTGCGGACTGGTATTATGAATCCGTCTTCTTCTTTCCGTTCTCTCAGTAGTATGGTAAATCCTTCCTTTTCTTATTTTCGGTTCTCTTACTGGCATTATTAATCCAACTTGGGAGATGCAGAAGTGAATATGGACCTCATCTATATATATAAAAATCAATGTTTGTGTGTTTGTTTATAACCTATAGACTAGGAAACTACTGAACCGATTTAGCTGAAATTTTCAGGATATGTTTGTTTTGATACCGGAATTTTACCCGTCATGGTTTGAAATTCCACCTGACATTGTTAGAGATAGGGGAGGACATTTGTTGGGAAAGTCTTCTAAACTAATATTTCCATTTTTAGTGACATTTAATTATAGCCACGTTAGTAAATGCGCATGAGCGATCGACTTTCACAGTGCATGCGCAGTTGACACGGGACACTCTATTTTGAGCATCCGCAGTACAGCAAACCAGACTATCTTATCTCTATATCGCTGATATTAGACACGATTTCTATTTTCTTTCTTTTCAAATAACCTTCAATGAGTTAGAGAGTAGTCCATGGATTTGAGAAAGGGGAAGAGCAGGGGGGAGGCGATCTATGTCTGCGCAGACAATTATTGCGACATTTACCATGTTAGACACGTACGATTTCTATTATGGTGCCTTTTCAATAATACTTGAAGTTTATATCTGGGATATCTGTTTATGAGAAAACAATTGCCTGCGGTTTTGAGTTGTGTTAGAATCGGGACACACATCTTCTGTAGTTTTGTTCTTGTTTCGTTGTTCAGAATCAGTGGTTGGCTGGCAGAATGGTTAGTACACTAAGTTCCCGTGCGGGAGACCAGGGTTTGAATTCCCAATAAGGCAGTTTTTTTTTTTTTTTTTTTTTACCAGGGGCAAAATAAAACCCAGACCTGCTCTGTCATGGCGACAGCACTAGCCATGTGGCCATAAATACTATATATATATTAAAAAAAATACAGGTATGTGGGTGCCCCAGTTGATAATTAAATTTGACCATTTCGCATACTCTTGATTTCATTTCAAATTTTATGATTGCATGGTAACGCTGAATTTTCATAGATTTCCATTTATTTTTATTTCGATTCAATTATTTCTTCTGACATTGCGTTTGAATTAGGCTGTGTTGTTTATCATAGCGTTCATTTCGTAATTATAGTGTATTTTTCCTGTTTTCGTTGCATTTCACTTGTTTTTTTTTTTTTTTCTTTCTTCAAACTACTTTGATGAAGGAAAGAGTAATCGGTGAATTGGGAGGGGAGTGGGGGAGGGTAGCATAAATTGGTAACTGAAAGAGCTTTAAGTCAAAGTAACTGCCTTACCCACTCAAAGTAGCAGTAGTAGTAGTTGCGATTGGGTGGTTACACCGTAGTGCTGTCATGCTGGAGACCGCCGGTGATGGTATTTTTCTGTCGGGGAGCGAAATTACACATCCTAACCTAACCAGTCCGTGCCGACAGCATTAGCCTTGCGGCGCCAAATCCTCTGGCTCACGACTACCTGTCTACTCCGACAGTAAAACAGATAGCAGTGATATTATTTTAGTTATTGTGGTGGTGATGGTGGTAGTAGTTGTACTGGTACTTGAAGGATAGTGTGGTAAATATTACACTAGCTGCATTTACTACTTATTACAATTCCTGCTCCTATTTTAGTCCGGATGGACAGGGGTATCAACGTCAGTTACAAAAAATATCGTCAGGTGATGACTTTTAAATCCTTCGATGAGGAAGAGAGCAGTATTCGGTGGATGGGTGAGGGGAGTAGGTGATGACAGAAATTGTACAACAGTGAGCCTCTCGAGTGCATGGAAGAGATCACAAGAGGCAGGCATGTGTATATACTAGGATTGAGTTCAGTTGAGAGAGAGAGAGAGAGAGAGAGAGAGAGAGAGAGAGAGAGAGAGAGAGAGAGAGAGAGAGAGAGAGTTGAGTTGAGAACATTTGAGGCAGAAGGACTTGTGGTCTAGAGGACAGTCGAGAGTGCAGTCGAAGGAAGAGAAGTCCAGTTAACAGAGTTGGGCCAAGAGAGCAGGACTACTTCAAGGAGAAGCTGTCTTAGGTGACAACGCATGTGAGGCGGTAGTGATTACTAGTGAAACTTATGGAGGAAAGTCAAAGATTTAGAACTGACTCATTTACAAAGAGGTGTAAAAGTTGTGGGCAGGTTCAAGACCAGAGGGGTGTCGGCTGTCATGCGAAAATATAAATGCTGCTTCCATAAATGGACTTTGGGTGTTGGCACATCTAGCGGTTGCCTTGTGCATCTGATTGGTGTGTGTAATGTTGGATTTTGTCGGGACTGCCATCTGTTTGATTTCTTTGCATGGGACAATGATCGGCATTTTGTTTGTTTTCCACTGGCAAATGAACGGAACAATTATTGTGTGACTCATTTGGGATAAAGTTGGAACCCGTCTGATTATGTGCAGTTATATTACATCATCGCTTCTTTAAATGTTCATTGTATGTCAGTCACAACCTGTCTAGTGAGTTTGTTTCTGTTGTTATATTTTTTATTGCACCTATGATTAATTTATATAAATTTACGTAACCTATAATACTATCGCAATGGTTGGATACGAAGTCAGTTCACACACCATATGTGTTAGCTCGGATGTACGATATATATAGCAAATGATGAGATATTTTCAGGGTGTCTCATTGGCTAGTTGAAGCACACTTGTTCATACTGCGAGGCATCATCGACAGTTGTAGGAAAGTGTCAATTCCTGGTATGGTAACTGTCTTTAAATTAGTCTGTCCTTCTCTCTCTATTTGCTCCCTCTAACTTTAAGAATGACAGTCAAAACATTCCACTTTTTGTGTGTGCTTTTTACACAACAGCTGCAGCATAAAGAAGAACAGTGGTGGATAATCCTGGGAAAATTCGAACTGCACAAAGTCGTGGTATGTTTCCATAAACCCACAGAACAGGATCACTGGGAGAAGGATAGTATGAGGTTTATACAGAACGCTGATACGATGCACCTAAATCAAGTCAGCAAACTGAAGAACCTGAGACATCCAGGTATCATCACTTTGCTGGCTTACCAGCTTACCAGCCTGCCCTTGTTTTATATCCTGGAGGATTACATGACCATGAATTTACAGGTACGCATGCGTCAGTTCGTAGTTTGTTGAAACTTGCTGCTAATTCGCCTGTGAGATGACATGTTTAAGAATGGATTTGAATAAAACCAGAAGAGATCGATTGAGAAATGACGTGATCACAAGGATTGTTGGAACAACACACATAATTAAATTTATTGAGAAACAAATAATGAAATGGGTTGGCCTCTAATGAAAATGAAATCAACGATACCAGCAGCAAGAGCGTACATCCTGAAAATCGAAACATCAAAACGCATGGGTAGACCAAGAAGAACATGGATTGAAGGAGTCACTGACACCTTGAGACTGCATAACATCGCAAGCTACTGAGCGCGCACTGGTTCGGCTGCAGATCATCTGATGAACTGTGATGCCTAGCGGCATAAGCAGATATTGGTTCCCCCCCCCCCCCCCCCCCCCCCCCCCCCCCCCCCCCCAAAAAAAAAGAAGAAATGTAATGTGTAATGACAATAACGAGTAATAATATGTATACAGTTGTAAACAGACGTGAATGTTGTTAGTCATGGTAGCAAAGGTAGTGTCATGTCTTCATTCATTCGAGGTACAGTATATGAGATGGCAGCAACAGTGGAGATGGTTAGGTGCGGGATGGGAGGCCGGAGGAGGTGGGGGGTTGAGGTTCAGCCCCCTTGCAAACTTTTTAAGGTGGGAGGGGGAGGAGGGGTCAGAAGGCATAAACTGTGTTAAAGTGGGTTATTTATCTTTGTCAGAAAGGGTCGCCAGCTTCCATCCTTGACAGAAACTTCTGGAACTCTTATGCTGGGTCCACCCCAGAATAAATTTTAAAAACTCAGTTTTGTGGGTTCAACTTACACCAGTCATTTCGGAAAGCATGCGAACTAACTACTATACCACAACAGCTTGCAATGAGTATGTACTAATTTCGCTTACAAAGACCATTAGTAAACAGTGTGTGATATGTAAGTGATTTGAATGATATTGCCGACGGCACCTTGATGCTGACCACTGGCCTTTAAACATTTATAATTGTGATCAACTTAGAACTGCGAAAGCGTAGTGGCTAGATGCTATCATGTCGGCCTGAAGGTCTTGAGTTTGAATCCGCATCCAGTCAGATTTCACAGGTTGAACTGGCTGAAAATGGCTACGAGGTAATTTGTGGGTGATCTGAAGACGTTGATTCCACACCGCCTCCACCCCCTCCCAATCTGAGTAAAGTAAAACAGTAAAGGGCCCCTTTCCACGCCTTCAGGCCTATTAGGTATAAACAGCTGGTACCTATATTTCTAGATCAAACAGTATGTGTTGGGTGATGTGGTCAGAATTACAACGCAGTCCTTACTTCCCAGGACTGTACCTGGTACCCAATCAAGGCAAGAGGGAAAAGGAACTGAACCGATGACCGTCCTATCCACTGGCGAGCATTTAGCAGCTAGACCATGGCGTCTCCGCACTAAGTACTTACAAAATGTGTCTGGTAACGTATACCTAATGCTCCTCTAGGATTTGAAATGTCATGGCTTATATAGATTTACCAACTTCTCGTCAAAGCCTGTATAACAGATCTATATATTTGATGACCTGAAATTAGGTGATTTTACTTGCGTCTTTTATCCAGATGGCACTGAAAAATAGAAATGACAACAGAGCATATTTTAGTCTCTCCGTTCTCATCAAATTTCTGTGGGATGTAGCGGAGGCTGTGGCTTTTTGTCACAACGCTCACATTGCCCATGTCAATCTGACAGCTGCTAGTCTGTTCATTGTTGGCGAAGAGGAGCGAGTCAAGCTTGCAGCATTTCACCTGTCTGTCAGCCTTGACGGCCAGGCAGAGACAGTTTCGGGTGAGTAGTTGTACATTATAGTCTACTGGTAACTGTGGTTGTTCCTGTGTAGTTGTATGTTGTAGTCTACTGGTAACTGTGGTTGTTCCTGTGTGGTTGTATGTTGTAGTCTAC
The DNA here is from genome assembly GCA_905116865.2 of Candidula unifasciata. NCBI lineage: Eukaryota > Metazoa > Mollusca > Gastropoda > Stylommatophora > Geomitridae > Candidula > Candidula unifasciata. The sequence goes on along the minus strand of CAJHNH020000219.1, from coordinate 317,106 downwards.
TGGTAACTGTGGTTGTTCCTGTGTGGTTGTATGTTGTAGTCAAGGCGGTTTTCAGAGCTCGAACAACCATCCATTATCACTATAGGGATGAGGCAACTCAAGTGTTTGGCTGCACATAATTTTTAAAGATATTTCTGGGCACGACTTGGCCAAACTTCCTCACCATGTGATAGGCCCTACTCTGGATAGGATCACTATCACAGTAAAAAGAATAAATCACAATATAACTAAAATCTGATATTATAACAGTACACCTAAAGACATAAGCAAAGTGAATTGAGAAACACCTGACACCAACAAAGTGAACTGAGAAACACCTGACACCAACAAAGTGAAATTAAAATTCACAATACCTGAGGTAATCAGTGCAAACACAAATGAGAAATATCGCAGAGCGGACAAAACAGAATGACAGTTTTAAAAAAATGACACCAATAAAGTTCTAGGTAGTCCAGAATGAATGCATGCCTGATAAGATGTTAGTGAGTAATGCCATCCTTGCAACCAAGATGCAGCAAGGTAATGATAGCCATAGGCACTGAATGTCAGGGTGGCTGTACCTCTGATCTGAAAGTACTTAACTGCAGTTGTAGAGAATGAATCACCAGTTTGGGTACTCAGTCTGCTTCGATTTCTGTTTCCGAATTCACACACTGAATACAATTGTTATAAAATAAGCTGGCCAACCTTAAAAGTCAATGTCTAAATGAGCAATAAAGTGATATGCACCCGTTAATATTATATAAATACACAGTACTGTCCAGGCCACAACTACTTGGTGGTTGCAGATGGCTTTAGGTTGTGGCCAAACCTTCAGTCAAGAGCACTTGATGATGATGCTATGCCCTTAGTTGGTTCCTAGGGCACGTGACATGACATTTCACTTCTCTTCAGGTTGTTCAGAACACTGTATATAACAATATAACATTTGAAGTTACCTGGATAAAGGAACAGAGTTCTGGTGGATAAGGTGGATGCTTTCAATATATCTGTGGATCACTTCCACTTTGATTCAGTAACGTCAGCACTGTCACTGCATCATAGCACACACACACACACATCCCATACTCTGTTAAAGTTCCTGGTGAAAAAGGAGATTTTAAAACAATATATTTGACCGGAAGGACATAGTACCACCGCTGACTTTGGGTGGTTTGTCAAGAATGAGCCACACATTTCAAACTCGTCCGAATGAGAAGTGGGAACAATTCCTTCCACTGAATAAAGTGGTATTTCGGCCATGGAAAACAGCTTCTCTACTCATAAAAAATCACTTACCTGTGAGTGAATTCATAATATAATTCACTCCCAATAGTTTTAGGATTGAACAAAGTTTGTTAACCTTCATCTTAACCTATACTTATCAAAGAAGGACTAAATAATTATGGAGGAATGGCACGTATTTGTATACAGATTATTTGCATAGAGGTGTACAGTATGCGAAAGAACCTAAGACAAAGGGGTGTTCTGGTTGGTTATCTGGCAGTTTATCACCAGCTAGTGTCATTTGTGTAGATGTATAACGTCTCAATGTCGTTAATCTATCTTCACCTTAAGTCCCCTACTAATGTTATAAATGTCAAAATAATGTTTTGCAGACACATGCGTTCAAAATCGTTTTATTTTAGGTTTAAAAGTTGAGTCAATTCACTACCTGTTGCACGAAGTTTTTATCCAAAATTGCTAAGTCTCCATCTAAAGAGGAGCATTTCGTCTGAATAAAGCGTTGCGAAAAACTAACTTCAACCACCTTACTGATATTACTTAGAAAAACATTGAACGCTACTACGATCTTTAGATTCCCCGGAATATGGCTAAATCATTTTTCCTAGGAATCCGCTCTTTACAAATAAAAGTATTATAATTTAACGAACTGAATAAATTAAAATAGTTTTACCCTGAAGTCTTTATTAACTGAATGGGTTCATATACAGTTAGTGTGCGCACATACTAGATTTACATACATTCTTAGGATATGAATTTTGTTAACTTTCAGACAGTGTCATTTCTGAAGTTCCAACAAGATGGACCGCTCCAGAATCATTGCGAAGACACAAATTTTCTAAGGAGTCTGATATTTGGATGATTGGACATCTCATGTACGAAGTTCTCACTCACGGAGTCCTGCCATACTCACACCTGTATCTTACAGACGAGGAACTAGTACAGAAGGTATGGAGTTCAGTTTTCATTATTCTCGTCAATAGCATCAGTAATCTCTACTCTGTCATTGTGTCTTTTTGTTATATGTTACAGTGAGCTCACAGTCTTTTCCTCCATTCTGTTCTGTCGTGTACAATTTTGTCAATACCATGGGTGGAATCCAGGCTGGCATCTTTGGCATATCTCAACAATCATCCAATAGTTTCTTGAGGTTGTCTTTATTTCCTCAGTTATTTTGTTTCCGCGTGTTGGTACATGTTTAATGATTCTATGTCCAATGTTCTAGTTATTTGATAGTATTTAACAATGTATACATGGGTTAATGATGTCCGTTTCATTGTGTCTATGAGTTAAGCCAATGTACAGTTATACCATTCTAAAATAACAAACATAAAGTGCTTTTTGGATTTGTCTGTAGATTAACTTAGTATACAGAGATTTCCAACTATAAGAACAAAAATACCATTGTTTTTTGCAGTTTTTCTTCGATCTGAGCTATACCCCTCCAGTTCAGCTGTTTCACGAGACCTGCCTGAGAAGGGAACATTATGAACTGATTCTAGACTGCACAACACCGGACACAAGGGAACGTCCTCACATTTCAACAGTGCTGGCAAAGTTGCAGCGTTTCCACAGACAAAGTGAGTAGCAGCATCATCAATATAAGTTTGTTTCTTTAATATTATTTTACTGATTTGGTACCAACCAATCCATAATGTTCCTACTGATCACATCTTGTTTGTGTGTTTCCTCTAAACATCATTTTCCCTTTTAAGCTATTAAAACACTCAATGTATTCTACATGTTACTTGAATTGTGTTCATTGGTGTTCTTATCTCTATCCTTCCGGCAATAAATCACTATTACTGTAGGTAGCAAAAACTTAATGATCGACCAGTTCAGATGACACCTGCCTGGGAGTTTAAGATTTCCAAACATAAACACTGATGACATACAAGTAGAGTGTTTGATCAAACCTGACAGCTCTTGTTTCTTATTCGGGAGAAGTGGGATTCAGTCACAGATAAGGTGGAGTGAGAAAGGTTTGCTTTTGTGGGGCCTCAAAATAATCACAATTAGTTTTAAAGCCAACAGTTCATCATAAAGTTGCTCCGGGTCATCCCATAGTTGCTTCCGGTCATCCCATAGTTGCTCTGGGTCATCCCATAGCTGCTCTAGGTCATCCCATAGTTGCTCTGGGTCATCCCATAGTTGATCCAGGTCATCCCATAGTTGCTCCAGGTCATCCCATAGTTGCTCTGCTTCATCCCATAGTTGCCCCGGGTCATCCATTAGTTACTCCGGGTCATCCCATAGTTGCTCCGGGTCATCCCATAGTTGCTCAGGGTCATCCCATAGTCGCTCCATTTCTGTGCCAGTGAAAACCACACAAAATGCCCATGGCTGTCCTGAATTTAAAAATAAAAACTTCAAAAACTGAACCAGACTACAGAAATGTACACATTATTACAGACATCCCTAGAGACTGACAGGAAGCATGGTGGCCTGGACACAACGGTGTTGGGCTGTACAGTTTCCAGAGAGCAAGACAGCGACCAACCTCCACAAAGTTTTATACAAGACATTAAAGATATAACAGCACATTTTCAGTATTCTTTTTTAGTTCTTTTCTCGCCTAGTCGCTTAATGAGGCTTCAGAGAGAACTTTCCATGCTTTCCTGTCCTGTGAAATCTTCAGTGCAGTTTTCTATATCAGAGACGCATCATTCAGTTCACCTTCCATTGATCGTCTCCATGTTGTTTTTGGGCGCCCCATCTTTCAATTCCTTTCTGGTGTCCAGCATTCATTCCCACGACGTGGCCAAGCCATTTTATCTTCTCTTTGTTATACTGTCTACTGTTTCTTGGTTTGTGACTTAGAGATTGTATCTGACCAGAAAATTTTAATAATTCTTTGAAGAAATATGTGGTGGAAGATGAAAAGTTTATGTGCGTCCTTTTTTGGTTATTCTTCAGCATTCTGCTCCAGAAAGAAGAACTGGCAAAATAATGCTCTTGTTTTGTTCTTCTGCAGTAACTGTTGGATTACCAGATGCGCCAAATCCTTCCATATGCGACTCTAGCTTTGTTCAAGCGTGATTATGTCATCCTCTGTCCCTCCTTAAAGGGACACCACACTACTAAGATATGTGAGCTGTTCTACATTCTCAAGTGTTTGGTTATTTATGGTCACTGGTTGTTGGTTTGGACTGCTTGTCATGATCTTAGTTTTCCTTATATTTATTCTCAGTCCCACAATTTGTGCTGTTGTTTATAAGTTGCTACTTTTTTCTTGTATGTGTTCATTTATATATGATAGGAGTGCTATATAATCTGCAAAGTCAAGGTCCTGGAATATAGTGAATGGAGTCCATCGTTTGCTTCTCGATGTCTTATCTATTGTGTTCTTTAGTATCCAATCAATCACAAGATTAACAAGAACGGATGACATAACACATTCCTGTCTTACACCTGTCTTTACTGGGAAAGGTGTGTTGTATTTTTTTTTTATACTGTAAGAAAGGTCCATATAGAAGAGTGCAGTTATGTTGACTGTCTTTTTAGAAATTTCATAAGAACGTAATATTTTTCAGATTCTGTCTCTATGGACACTGTCAAAAGCTTTCTCAGACTACACAAAATTGTTATATACTTCTTTGCCATTTATTGCATTGTACCAAAATGTTGCGTAAGGTGAATGTGTGCTCAGCTGTTCCTCTACCTTTTTCTGAATCTGGCTTGTTTTACCTGTAGGCATTTATCTACTTGTTTGTTTGGTGGTTTAATAGTAATGTCAAGGTCCTGAGAGGCTTGTTGAATATCTGTGGGATTTTCTGTATCAAGTTTGCTTAGGAGGTTAAAGACATGTTTAGTCCTTTGCATGTTTTATTTGTGTTATGTGGTAGGCAATTTCCATTGGTTATTGTAGAGAACTAGTTTGGTGGAATTTATCGTCGCCTGGAGATCCCCTATAATCCTTCCTAATAATTTGCAGGGCTCGAATTAAGAAAGTCTAGGGGAATTGTAATGGTCCCTGAGTTCATAAAGAATGGAAGGAAAATACAGAAAATCAAATAAATAGGGTGAATCCCCGGAATATAATGGAATACATAATTATTTTTCTAACTAAATTCAGAAACATAAAGTTCAACACTTTTTAAATTGAACTCAAATAAATCACAATGTACAATACTTCGATGTATGAGTTTTCAAGAAAACAACAATTGTATTGATATAATGCTGACTAAGAATCATAACACATTATTCAACTCAGAAGGAAATTAACTCATCATTCCACATGAAAAAAACCATTTCAATGTATCAACTTCACTCATCTCATCGATTGTTCAACCTGAATACGGCGTTCTGAGGTATGGACAATACACTGGCGGCAACAATTGTAGTAATTGGATATAAGTATAAGTTTTCAGTTCATTTCGGATTCTCCGTCTATAATGATGTTAACCATCCATAGGGTTACCGGGAACCTGAGAAAATACATCAATCAGCCTTGTGTTGAGAATTATGTCGACACATCTGGGGCAGGTGGAGGTGTTGCGGTGTTTAAGGTGTTTTCATATTAGAAAGGGAAAGTGCAAGGTTCATACTTTGTCTTTCTCCACGAGCAATATCACAACTAAATCTCTCCACCCAGTTATAATATATTGTTTTATACATATCCAAATTATTGCACGATCATATAAAACTTGACATAATTAAGTGGACACACGCTCGCCTGCGGATTGAAAAGTCATTAGTTCAAGTCACAACAGACCCAGGTCGACTTCGCCTTGAATGGACACCAGCTATAGTCATGGGGAGTAAAGGCGGCAGGTGTGATGTTGACCACATCAACGCCCAGGTACCACTTGGTCTATAAAACATAGGCCAACCCTGTATGCCCACACATCTGACGACTCTTACTCAAACTGTATGTTGCATAATATAATAAACATAAGCAATGTAATGGATACCCAACTGATGATACCACATGGCACAGGATGATGGTTTATACTGTAAGATCTTTACGCAAGGAAACCAAATGAATATTTCCAGAAAAGATGACAGAGGAAAGGAGGGTTCGCTAATACATAGTCCTAACTGTGAAAAGTAGCCTAAAGAAAGTTATAAATGTAGGGACTAGTAAATTGTCCAACGGACAAGTATCAAGGTTGATGAAGTCACGGAATATTTATACAATGGTAGAATATAGAATGATAGGATCTCGATAACATATTTCAGGATACAGCTAAGGCTTACAGGGGATCTCAGCTACTCCCTACCATTATAAATCTCACCTGAATTCGTATGATTTTATTATTAATATTAGTTCTTGGTAGTAGGCCGTTTGGTGTAGTGACGAATCTAGCTCTAAGGGTTTCTCCTAGTAACACTAAGTAAACGTCATAAGTTATGTGCGCCTTCGTACAATTTCTATTCTTATCGCATCTATGTTCAACTATGTTTATTTTAAGTGCGCAATTCTTCTAACCACATGATGCAATTAACTCTTGCCGGACTGAAATATTCCGTTGGTTTGTCACAGTTATCTCTGATGGGCATGCTGTAGGTATTATTTCTGCTTCTGAAAATTTGTTCGGTGATTTTGTGTAGGGTTTGTAGATCATGCATTGTGGCAACAAGTTCTTCTGTTTCTGCTAGATTTTCTACAAATATCCTATTGTTATTCTTGCACTTTTCTTTACCATTGTATTTTGTTTGGTATACTCTAACATTAGTGTGTCTTTCTGACGTGCTGATTTAGTGTGATTAACAGCATATAGGGCTTGAGAATTGGCTAGAGACAGAGAAAGACTTTTTTGCATGCCGTGATGAGAGTGACTTCTGTGAAAAATCTGAGGATAGTCTGATTGTTTCATTGAATATACATATAATAAATCTTCAGAATACATTTAAAGTTTGAGAATCTACGTCATTTATTCACTCATTCATTTATTCATTCATTCCCTCAGTCATTCATCATCATAATTACCATCCTCAATTTCCTTCCATATTCGACATTTGGCTTCATCGCGAGGAAACTTTTGCTTTCCAAGGCCAGATTTGTAACACTGGCTATTGTTATTGTGTGTGGGTGTCGTCCCATCAATCCATCTTCTATATGAAATCAGATCATTCTAAGTATAACGCTTGTGTCAGGGGTTTCCATGGGTGCATTCTGACGACATGGCCTAGCAATCTGTTCTGTTTCTCTGTAAATTAAGTGACTGATCGTCTTTCACCTGATTGTTTTGTTGTTGTTGTTTTTTTTTTTTTGAATTTTTTTTAATGTTTGCAGATTCACCGTCTTGACTTTATTCTCGAACAGATTTTACTGGTCGTAGAAATTTTAGAATGTTTAGATGGTCCCTTCTCCAGTGCTGTCAAGCTTATAAGCTTTTTTTTTTAACAGGCGCCGACTGCAAACCACAGTACCCAAACCTGTCTGATGGCAAGAGAAGGCCGTCTACAGCTATGAGACAGGTACATTTTGGTCAACTTACTACTGAAATTTTCAGAACCATTTTCCTCTATAACATATAACTTTATATATATATATATATATATATATATATATATATATATATATATAATATATATATGAATATAGTGTGTGTGTGTAAAGTATGGGGGGGGGGGGGTCTATGTCTATATTTGTTTACTGTAAAGACACAAGAAACCAAGAAAAACGAAGAAGGGAAATGGTTATCTTCGCTTGAAATAAAAGAATGTATATCTGTTTACTTGTCTCTACACGTGTACCATTTGAATCAATTTCAGTGGCTAATACCTTCGTGTACGACTGCCACAAATGTTCATATTATCGTGTCACGAAAATAAATGTCAAACAGAATAGCTTACAACTCTTCACAACAACTTACATTAGGCAACTGATGTTGCGGAAACAAGCTATCATGAGCAAATAACCATAAGACATGACGCACAACACACACAAACAGAAATGACGATGGAATTATTTTAATTAGAGACTAAAATATTATGAAAACTAATAATAAACGATACATTGATATAAAGTATATGGTACATACCTGGATATGCTCCAGATGTTATGAAAGAATGAGCTAGGACTATTCAGTCTTTCATTTAAAGCTGGCAGCGACCAGGAGAGGTATGGTTGAAACCTGGACAGAGATCAAAACATATCGTTAATGTATGTGTGATTTGCTGCATTATCTTCAAGAATCATTCATTATCTTAAAGCATTTCTGTTATCTTCAGCATATTTCACATATTGTTTTTTTTTTTTTTTTTTTTGTCTTTTAAGGGAATACCGGATGTATTTGGTAAGTGAAACATTTATAAAATATTTTGACCACATCCAGTGGAATTCCCCCCCCCCCCCCTTTTTCCCCTTTACGCCCACTTTTTTTTTCCTTAGATTGCATTCTGAAACATTATTATCAAGTGACTTAAAGAAACACTTCCCTGATGAGAACACAGTAAAGCAAATCCTAAAAGTTGAGTTATATCAGGGCACCCAGGAGTCTCAAGTAGCCTAACGTCCTAGCTAGGATGATATCAGTAATCATTTCCGACATACAATATTTACAGGTCTACATTATTTCACAAACAGACGGTAAAAGATTACCCTTTTCACTCTTTTCCCTCGTTTCCTGAAAATATTACCCAACCCAGAAATAAGTGCAGCCATGATTTTTCAGCATGCTCGTATATAAAGCCTTGCCCCAAGCCCTAGTGTCCTATCACTCCATAGTCGTCCCCATGTGATATGCAATTTTAATTATTTTGAAGCCCCACCCTGGCTTGTGCCGGGATCGCCAAATATAGCGGGGCCTTAAATATTGCCTAACGGCTGAAGGGGGTTTCTGGGACCTCTGCACGAGTGATCCTCATCCACATGGTGACACTTTGTGTCACTAGGAGTTTATTGCTTGTGTGAGGTCCCGGTGGGGTACAACATACCTACCTAAATAAGTCAGATTAGTTCAGTTCGCCTTCATACAGGGAGGCAGGGTTTCATAGCAGCGACTAAAATAATTGTATCAAACACACACTGGTTTGGCTTGCATTATTGAAGTGATCCAGGGCGGCGTTCATTACCATAAATGTTTTACCAAGGAATTTCATACCCAGAATCTATACATACGGCTGCATAGAAATGATTGCAGCTTGTGCAGGACAACAGAGAATTGTTGAAATTGTAATTGTGAAGGATTATTAGTATGTTCATAATGTTTCATGACAAATTAGATGTAAATATGAAGTCATTGTACTTGGAGGAACATCAAGCCAAACGTTTATAACGCTGGACTCCCATACAGGAGTCAGGATTTAAATTCCTTGGTAAAGTTATAAGATTTAATTCGGTGTGTGTGTGTGCTTGTGTGTGTGTGAGTGTGTGTGTCAGGGGTTGGGGGGGGGGGGGAATTTCTGAGTAGATTGTGATGACTGCAATATCCATCTACTCTAAATGATCAGGTTAAAATCCCTCCAGCACCCCCGAATCCCCAACCCTCATTGTTCTTGTTTGTTGTTGTGCTCCCCCCCTCCCCCCCCCCCCCCCCCCCCCACCTCTCAGTTTTACTACACAGCCACTAAAATTAGTATATTAAGGATAGTAAAAGACAGTTACATAAGAAGCCAACATATCGTAAAATATTTCAGACGTTCATTAATCTTTCAGAATTTAAATCAACAATAAGACTCCAGACTGATTTGTGTGTGTGTGTGTTTCAGGGGAAACCCGTACCTCACAACATGGAGTTTCGTCAAAGAGATCAGATCAATGCTCACTCAGTATAAGTTGGTAAATACGTATATGGGCTTTTTGAGAGATACTGTGTCTGTCCTGTGATACATTCTTTGATACGTCATGTGATAGGTCCTGTGATACGTAACTTTGAAAACTGTGAAACGTCATGTGATGTGCACTGCAATGTGTCCTGTGATATGTTATGTAATACATTCTGTGATATGTTTTTTTTGATACATACTGTGATACGTCCTTTGATACTTTCTTTTTAAAACATCCTGTGATACGTCCTGTGATACATCTTGTGAAATGTTCTTTCGTATGTCGTGTGATACGTCCTTCCTGGAATGATGCGTCCTGTGATGCGTCATGTGAAACGTCTGTGATGGCGTCCTGATAAATAAAAAACAACTACATCCTATAGAAGAAATAAGCAAGGAGTGGTCTGCCATTAACGACCGTTTAATCAGTTTCACTTCTCATAGTGATTGTTTATTAATAATTATGTCTTCAATGTTACAATAATGGAATTAATTCGGATTTCGCGTTAAATCTATGAGCAAACCAAATGGAATTATAATTCTGGTGAAGGTAAAGAGTAGTCCCTTAGTCGATCCTGTGTTTTAGCATATAGGGCACGACCTTTAAAGTAGGATAATCAGTTCTCTTTCTCTTCAATTCCCCCCCCCCCAAACCCCTTCCCCTTTTTTTTTAACAGTTTCAAGAGAATTCCGGACAGGAGAAACCAACGTGAGAGGATTCTTTACGTATTTTTAGTTATGGCACATGTTAGTGTCAGTACATGTACTGATAAATTTTGTGTGTCGACGAGATAATTTCTACTGATGACTGGTAGATCTCCGCTGTACTTTGCTCCCTGTGAGTTTATTCCTATTGTACTTGGCTAGCCCACAAGACTACCAGGAAAGACTGGTGACTATCGGGAAAGACCTTTTGACACCTATGGAAAGACTTCTGGTGACTTCTCGGGAAAGACCTTTTGACACCTATGGAAAGACTGGTGGCCCCCCGGCCCCGTTATCGCCGGGGGATAAACTGACATCTGGAAAACAGATATCGACTGTGGGACCGGGTTTGATCACCTCCCTAACCAGTATATTACCTCCGATTTTGGTACTACCACAATGCAATATTGCTCCATGGCCCGTCCGAAAGTGGGTGGGGGGGGAATGAAAAGGCCCAATCCAACTGATACCCCTCGTTGACGACTT
>CAJHNH020000219.1:220000-305959 GCA_905116865.2 Candidula unifasciata | reverse complement strand
TCGGGGCACCCAGGAGTCTAAGTAGGCCTAACGTCCTAGCTAGGATGATATCAGTAATCATTTCGACATACAATATTTAAGGTCTACATTATTTCACAAACAGACGGTAAAAGATTACCCTTTTCACTCTTTTCCCTCGTTTCCTGAAAATATTACCCAACCCAGAAATAAGTGCAGCCATGATTTTTCAGCATGCTCGTATATAAAGCCTTGCCCCAAGCCCTAGTGTCCTATCACTCCATAGTCGTCCCCATGTGATATGCAATTTTAATTATTTTGAAGCCCCACCCTGGCTTGTGCCGGGATCGCCAAATATAGCGGTTGGCCTTAAATATTGCCTAACGGCTGAAGGGGGTTTCTGGACCTCTGCACGAGTGATCCTCAATCCACATGGTGACACTTGTGTCACTAGGAGTTTATTGCTTGTGTGAGGTCCCGGTGGGGTACAACATACCTACCTAAATAAGTCAGATTAGTTCAGTTCGCCTTCATACAGGGAGGCAGGGTTTCATAGCAGCGACTAAAATAATTGTATCAAACACACACTGGTTTGGCTTGCATTATTGAAGTGATCCAGGGCGGCGTTCATTACCATAAATGTTTTACCAAGGAATTTCATACCCAGAATCTATACATACGGCTGCATAGAAATGATTGCAGCTTGTGCAGGACAACAGAGAATTGTTGAAATTGTAATTGTGAAGGATTATTAGTATGTTCATAATGTTTCATGACAAATTAGATGTAAATATGAAGTCATTGTACTTGGAGGAACATCAAGCCAAACGTTTATAACGCTGGACTCCCATACAGGAGTCAGGATTTAAATTCCTTGGTAAAGTTATAAGATTTAATTCGGTGTGTGTGTGTGCTTGTGTGTGTGTGAGTGTGTGTGTCAGGGGTTGGGGGGGGGGGGGGTGGGGGTTGATTTCTGAGTAGATTGTGATGACTGCAATATCCATCTACTCTAAATGATCAGGTTAAAATCCCGCACCCCAATCCCAAACCCTCATTGTTCTTGTTGTTGTTGTGCTCCCCCCTCTCCCCCCCCCCCCCCCTCAGTTTTACTACACAGCACTAAAATTAGTATATTAAGGATAGTAAAAGACAGTTACATAAGAAGCCAACATATCGTAAATATTTCAGACGTTCATTAATCTTTCAGAATTTAAATCAACAATAAGACTCCAGACTGATTTGTGTGTGTGTGTGTTTCAGGGAAACCCGTACCTCACAACATGGAGTTCGTCAAAGAGATCAGATCAATGCTCACTCAGTATAAGTTGGTAAATACGTATATGGCTTTTTGAGACTGTGTCTGTCCTGTGATACATTCTTTGATACGTCATGTGATAGGTCCTGTGATACGTACTGTGAAACGTCATGTGATGTGCACTGCAATGTGTCCTGTGATATGTTATGTAATACATTCTGTGATATGTTTTTTGATACATACTGTGATACGTCCTTTGATACGTTCTTTTTAAACATCCTGTGATACGTCCTGTGATACATCTTGTGAAATGTTCTTTCGTATGTCGTGTGATACGTCCTTCCTGGAATGCGTCCTGTGATGCGTCATGTGAAACGTCCTGTGATGCGTCCTGATAAATAAAAAACAACTACATCCTATAGAAGAAATAAGCAAGGAGTGTCTGCCATTAACGACCGTTTAATCAGTTTCACTTCTCATAGTGATTGTTTATTAATAATTATGTCTTCAATGTTACAATAATGGAATTAATTCGGATTTCGCGTTAAATCTATGAGCAAAACAGAATGGAATTATAATTCTGGTGAAGGTAAAGAAGTAGTCCCTTAGTCGATCCTGTGTTTAGCATATAGGGCACGACCTTTAAAGTAGGATAATCAGTTCTCTTTCTCTTCAATTCCCCCCCCCCCAACCCCTTCCCCCTTTTTTTAACAGTTTCAAGAGAATTCCGGACAGGAGAAACCAACGTGAGAGGATTCTTTACGTATTTTTGTTATGGCACATGTAGTGTCAGTACATGTACTGATAAATTTTGTGTGTCGACGAGGATAATTTCTACTGATGACTGGTAGATCTCCGCTGTACTTGCTCCCTGTGAGTTTATTCCTATTGTACGTGGCTAGCCCACAAGACTACCAGGAAAGACTGGTGACTATCGGGAAAGACCTTTTGACACCTATGGAAAGACTCTGGTGACTATCGGGAAAGACCTTTTGACACCTATGGAAAGACTGGCCCCCCGGTATCGCCGGGGGGATAAACTGACATCTGGAAACAGATATCGACTGTGGACCGGGTTGATCACCCCTAACACAGTATAATACCTCCGATTTCGTACGACCACAATGAAATATGCCCCCAGGGCCCTCCGAAAGGGGGGGGGGGGGGAATGAAGGGCCCAATCCAACTGATACCTTCGGTGACGACCTTGCTAGCCCCCGGACTGAGATACTCGCCCAACGTCCGGGCTGGCTCTGTACATGTGGGAAAAGCTTCACGGGGTTGCATGGTCTGAGAACGCATGCCGGAAGAATGAAATGCGAGGGTGCTCCACGCAGTAAAACGCCGTCGCAAAAACTACCACTCCTGTGGTAGTTTCTGAGTCGTCAGGGTACGACGGGCAGGGTGAACCCCACTCGCCCGGAGAGGCCCATGACGTCGATTGCGGAGGAGCACCTTTGATGATTTCTGAAGAAGTGCGTTCCAGAATCAGGTTTCCACCTGCGAGCGAGAAGGTGGTGTGGTGTAAGTTGGAGGTTACATTATGTGAGATACTTAAACAAACTCTAAACAAGAAGCCGCTAGGCGACAAGCTTACTAAATTTGGTGATGCAATATATGAACACTGCTCCCGCGAGTTCGGGACAGTAGTAAAGGCACAGCCGGGTGCCAAGCAGAATACTAGCAGGAGGCAGAGGGACATTCTGAAGTGTCGGGCAGACAAGAATGCCCTCAGAAAACGGTTCAAAGCCGCTACAGGCAGCGAACGGGAGGGGCTGTATGAAGTTTGGTTGCATTTAAAGAACAAACACAGTGCCCTCTGTCGTGCCGAACGTTTCTGTAACAACAGACGTAGAACCAAAAGGGAGCGAGAGAAATTCTTTAGGGACCCGTATCAGTTTGCCCGAGGTCTATTCGAGCAACCGAAGTCTGGGACTCTGGTTGTCAGTCAGGAAGAACTAGAGCTACATCTACGCAAGATGTACTCGGATAAAAAAGAGGAGAGAGCCTCTCGATGACAATCCAGAGATCCTTAGCGGTCTTAAACAGCCTTCGGTGCCGAAGGTACCATTTAAAATGGTACCTCCCCTTTGGTCTGAGGTTGTGGACGTTGTGAAAAAAGCCAGCGGCAAGTCTGCCCCAGGTCCGAACGGTGTTCCGTACGTTTTTTACAAGCGTTGCCCGAAAATCCTAAAAATGCTTCACGTCTTGTTGAGACAAGCGTGGATCCGCAATAACATATGTCCAGAGTGGTCAAAGGCAAATGGGGTCTACATTCCCAAAGAGCAGGACTCGAAGAGTCTTTCCCAATTCAGGCCCATCTCGCTGTTGAATGTCGAGGGTAAGATATTCTTCTCGGTCATGGCTCGCCGGCTCACACAGTATCTGATGACTAACAAGTACATAGATACGAGTGTTCAGAATGGTGGTATTCCAGGCGTTCCTGGGTGCCTTGAACACGCGACCATGATTTGGGAGGCTATCCAGAGAGCCAAGCATGAGAGAACCGATTTGCACGTTATATGGTTGGACTTAGCCAACGCCTACGGGGCAGTCCCCCATAGGCTACTGTGGCGAGCCCTTCGCATGTTTCACGTACCGACACAGATCAGTCAAATGATCGAGCAATATTTCTCCAAGTTCGCTTTGCGCTTCTCTACCTTGACGTTTACCACGAGGTGGACTGAGTTGCAGATTGGGATAGCTATGGGCTGTACGATCTCACCTATACTGTTTGTCATGGCAATGCAGATCATGTTAGACGGGGCGGCCGGCTACGGACTGGGCCTTCAAATAGGGGATCACTGGCTGCCGCCACTACGCGCATTTATGGATGACACGACTATAATAACGGGCAGCGAGGAGTCTGCCCGCACGATCCTGAAAAGATTGGACGCGGTGGTCCAATGGAGCGGTATGCAGTTCAAACCGCAGAAGTCGAGGAGTCTGTCAATCCATAAGGGCAAGGTGTCGGCAATCAGTTTTACGGTGGCAGGGAACAAGATTCCCACGGTTCTGGAGGAACCGGTGAAGAGCCTCGGTCGCGTGTACGATTCGAAGTTATCTGACAGAGCTAAGGTCCTGCGAATACACGAGTCACTGGCTACAGGCCTGCTCGCGATCGAGCGATGCAGGCTGATCGGAAAATTCAAGGTATGGTGTCTCCAATTCATGTTGATTCCAAAGCTCCTATGGCCACTGCTAGTCTACGAGGTGACGATGACTGCAGTGGAAACCATGGAAAAGAAAATCAACACAGCCTTAAGAAAGTGGATTGGTGCACCGCCTTGTCTGACCGACGTGGCTCTGTATTGTAAGCAGGCTAAGCTGGTACTTCCGTTCAAGTCGATAACCGAAGAGTTTAAAGTCGGCAAGGTAAGACTCGCCATGCTTCTGCGCGAGTCTTCAGACCCAAATGTCATCGCTGTCCAGCCCGCTCTAAAGACTGTACCTAATGGAGGGTCCTCGATGCGATAGAATCTGCCCAGAATGCACTAAAGTTGAAGGAGATAATGGGTTACACACAAACCGACCGTCGAGGCCTAGGCCACGGGAAGGTCAATTGGTGGTCGAAGGCCTCTGCCAAGGAACGCCGAGACATGGTAATACAAACGGTGAGGGACAACGAAAACGAGGTTCGGGTCCAGAAAGCAGCCCAACAGTCGCAGCAGGGCCATTGGGTCAGCCTGGAGAGCGCATTGCCAAGAGTACTCACATGGGGTGAGATCTGGCGGATGACCTCGCTGCGACTGAGCTTTATCGTTCGTTCGGCGTACGATGTATTACCGTCCGGTGTTAATATGGTTAAGTGGTCTGCGACCAACGATCCGACTTGCCCGTTGTGCAAATCGAAGCAAACTCTTGAGCACGTCCTGTCCGCGTGCAGGAAAGCTCTAGGTCAAGGCCGATATACCTGGCGCCACAACAAGGTGCTAAAGGAGTTAGCAACCGTTGTCGACCAGGCTAGAATGAGGGCTAACGCCAGAGCCAGTTCTAGTATCGCCCCCATTCGTTTCCTCAAGGCTGGGCAGGTTCCAATTGGTAAGGTCAACAAAAACGCATTCGCTCCATCTGTGCTAGACTCTGCGAGGGACTGGTTACTGGCGGTTGATCTGCCAGGCCATGAACGGTATCCCGAGTTGATCCGTAAAACCGGCCTGCGACCGGACATCGTTCTCCATTCTACGCAAAAACGGCAACTCATCCTGATTGAGTTGACGGTCCCGTTTGAGTCGCGTATGGAGGAGAATCATTTGTACAAGCTCGAGAAGTACAGTGATTTAGCAGCCGGTTTGAGGAGAAACGAGGCTTACACAGTACGGGTATTTGCCGTCGAAGTGGGAGCGAGAGGCCTCGTTTCCACTTCGCTCTACAATGTGGTGAAAGAACTAGGATTGCGCGGTAATGAACGGAAACGAGCACTCAAAAAACTGGGAGAGGCAGCCGAAAGGGCCTCTAGCTGGCTTTGGACGCAGCGCAACAACGTAGGGGACGGGCCTCGGTGAGCTGGTCCGGGTGTCTAGTAGAGAAGAGCTTCTCATCCCTTTGAAAGTCCATCGTGTCCGAATTGTCTGCCAGTGTCCCTCTGCCAACTGCTAATAAAAGTCCAACATGTGTCCGGTAAACCAAAGTAAGCTTGTCGCTCGGTCGTCCAGGCATGCTGACTGTTTTAATTAGGCTGCCGTGGCGGCTTCTTATCTCACAGTACCTCCTTCGAAACCACCAAGTCGTCTTGTCTCTGGCCGAAAGTAAAACACCATCTGGTAATTCCGTGCAGCGGGGAACCAGCCCTGAGCGTCATGAACTCAGGAGGGCCCACCTCCGAATACGTCTAGGAATCGTGGGCCGAAACGTGTGTCGACGAGGATAATTTCTACTGATGACTGGTAGATCTCCGCTGTACTTGCTCCCTGTGAGTTTATTCCTATTGTTGTAGATCACAGTATGTGGGAAAGCGTGGTTCTCAAAGTAGATCGGCAAAGCATTTCCTCACTGCTGTTTACAATTAGTTCTAAGTAATGTTTGTATTTGTGGTTTTTATCATTTATAACAACAATGAAAAGAAACTAATTGCATTATGTTTTAAAAAAATTGATAGTTGATGTTAGCGTCGGGTACCAGGAGACTCCCAGGATACATTTTAGACTGGACAGACCTGAAGACAATGTTCAGTTAGTAAACTGAGCCAAGAACTTGGGATCAACAGACAAGAGTGTAGCAGTTGCCCTACCTTGCCAGTTACTCCTGACTGCCTGTATACATATGTTTTATGATACCATAATATTTCAGAAAGAAGCATTCATCTTCCGAGAGACCATAGAAGGACACGTTTCTGAAGCTTTTCTGTCTAGAATCACTGACGGAAGCTTGGATGACATCATCCCATGGGTTCAGCACACCACATCTACAGCAAACTCCAGAGTGTCCTTTATTGTAAGTTTCATTCCTTGTGTTGGTTCTGGGGCCTCAGTATTGGATGGTTATGAAAGTGGGGTGGGTTCAAATCCGCATCCAGACAAAGTTCCCTCTCTCATCCTCTCTCTCTGTTCGACCTATTCTAAAATGTATACGCTTTAATGTCTTGGCAGGCACAAGTGTCAGACATGATGAAGCTGATCACATCACACACAGAGTATCTACTGGTCTGTAGAAATACAAGTCTGCTATCTTATACCCGAGGCTCTAAAAGGGTACTTTATTTTCTGTACACAAGCTCTTATATAATTAAGGTCTGCATATGTGGCAGTAACTCATGCCATTAATATCTAATTATTCTGAATTTTTAAAACCATAAGCCTAATGGCAAAGACAGTCAAACAGTCTAAAATTGGTACCAGGAAATTTCCTAAAATTTACAACCACAAAACAACTCGAATAACATATTTAACTCACTTTTTAAAAAAAAAATGCCTCGCATAGTCAAATGAATAGATGAGCGCAAATTATTGGGGAATCTGATATAATATACAAGTTATATTACGACAAATACGAACATAGACGCCCTTCAATATAATAAACACATCATTACATAGCATCTGAGTAAAATGCATACATATAATGGTTTATGCTCTCTAAATGAGTTGAGTGGAGTTTTATAAATAATAAATATATATATATATATATATATATATATATATATATATATATATATATATATATATATATATATATATATATATATATAAACACAATAAGATACTGAATAATTTTGCGCCCATGTGCATTGTCATTCACAAACTCTGTGTGTGCATGCGTGTGTGCGCGCGCGCGAGCGAGCGCAACCAGACACATAAATAACAGAAGCGAAGTTAATAAAAGCATATAAAAATAATGTATCGCAATATTGTCAATGCTTCAAAAGGATTTACTATTTCTTTTTTTTTTTTTTTTTTTTAAAGATATGTTCCTAAAAAATTAGGACACAGCACTGTATTACTTACCTTAGTTTTCAAAATAAAATGTCATTTCGATTGACTATTTCACTACCAGTTGTTACTTTTACTCTTTTTGTTGTTGTTGTTGTTGTTGCAAAGAGGCGCTAAGTCAAAGCAGCCAATATTTAGTCCTAAGCAAAACATAATAATAGAATGTTAAATGTTGATTGTTGAATTCAGAATTGTTGAATTAAGAATCGACATCATAGCACTCAGGACACCCCCACAAGTGCTCCGTTTTCAACAGCTGACAAAGAGTTTCAATTCTGATGGCACCAATAACTGTCTGATTGTATATCTGTCTCACCCTTTCCCTGAGTGTTGAGCATCAGCCAGATCCCTTGGTAACTCCTCACAGCGCTATTCTTCTCAAACATAATGATATATGTGTACCTCCGCACCGTTCACCCACTCCCAGAGGGCACTCCCAACGTCTAATTTGTTACACATCAATACACCACCAAGTAGTGCAGAACCAGCCAGTCTGTCTGCCTGTTTTCCCAATTCATTTCCCAATACACTGACATGGAGAGAATATCCAAAATTTACGAAATACCCGGGACATCAGAAGTTATGCTTGCCACTCTGCACGGAGCATACGTGCTTAAACCTTTCTCAACATGCTCTGTGAGTCATGGACAATCACAGCATGTGGGTATAGCTGATTCTCAAGCCAGCAGAAGGCAGCATGACTGCCTCCAAGTCCACTCTCAAACTAGATGTTGGGACATCATATGCCAGGTGTTGTTGGACTAAGCAACGTCCAATCGCCTTTGCTATAAACGCCCACGCACTTCATCTGCCTCTCAACACAGCCATCTGTATATACAATCACATCACTTTGGTAGGAATTGTCATGAATAATTTGCTGAACTTCTGATTCTGCAGCCACAGCTGGTCAGTTCCTGCACTCACGACCCAAAGTGATAAGAACCTTGCACAAGTCTTTAACTTGCTCGGACAATTTGCAAAACCTGCAAAAATGTCTGATTATGTTTTCAGCATGTGCCACAAAGAGCTTCCCCTTTTCAGCTGTGACCCTTAGATCTACCCAGGGCTTCAGTAAGAGGTGCTTCTTGTTTACAGCTACTCAGATATATGACTTTGCTTGCAAAACTTTGAGCCTATTTGCAATAGTAGGCAGTGCAAGCATACATTGCACACATACTACTAGAATATCTCTTGTACATCCCATAATTACCCACATGGTTTCATTCTTTATGCGTTCAAGTTTTATCAGCTGATTATTTGATATGGTAAGCATTAAAGTCCTAAATCTATCACTGACAGGATCACATGCTGGAAAATTGTGAACAACATTCTTTGTTCCCTGTCCATTGCTGCCATAATCTTGAGATAATTGAGTCGGTTATGGCATTTTACAACTGCCTAAACCTGATCTCTATAGGACAGGCTTCTATTGAACGTGATACACATGTACTACAGTTTTCTCTCTCTTTTGATGTTATTGTTATTAACTGTAGGTTTGGAACATTAGCTCTTACAATTCTATTGTCGAGAGAACACCACAAAATAGCTGCCTTTTCTGAGTTTATGACAGCACCCATTTTTGCACACCAGTCAATCACTTTGTCTACAGTTGCCTGCAGCTCTTGGGCTATACGTTGCTTATTACTACCCAGCCTATATGCAAGAATATAAACAGCAAATGTCAAGATTATTCCAACACCTGGTGCTTTAAGTTCTGCAATCTTGCTTGTATACACATGGAAGAGCACTAATGAAATTGTAGAACCCTTAGGTAGTCCCTGGGCCATATTACAGGGTTCTGAGGTCCATGTACCCAGGCGAAGGGCAGCCATATGTGAATGCAGGACACCTGCTATCAAGTTCGCAAGCCAGAGACAAACTCCCTTCTCCATGAATGCAGATAGCAAAATATCATACTTGACTCTATTGTAGGCATCCTCAAGATGTAGTGCTGCCACAACAGTGTCCTGTCTTTTCTTGAAGCCTGCATAAACATCAAAAGCAAAAGTAGCTGCATTTGACCAGGTATCTTTTCTATCAGGTAACCACCTAAACCTTTCGGCAGAAGCTCTTTCTTTCCCAAAAACATTTGTAGTTTAACAGCAATATTCTTCTGAAGCACCTTGCCAAAAGTATTTTGTATGGTGATAATCTTGAAGTCGCTAAGTCTTGAATGATCTTTGTCTGGTTTTGAAAGAGGGATCAGGTAACTGCACCCAATTCTTGGGTACTGAAGCTGTACTGATGCTCTGGTTGAAATGAAAAACCATCTCCCTCAAGTAACAACAACATCAACAACAACATAATAATAATAATAACAATAATATAGGAGAGAAGGATCTAGGCTAAAAATTTTAATATAATGAGTTGAGGGTTGCTGTAGAAAAGAGCCTGACATACTGCCTTTAGATTATTCATTGAAAGTATTGCGATAATCAGACATCAGGTATACACATGTTGAATATTATCTTGCAGGATTGTTTCATTCCATCATCGTGTGGATTTTGTCTGCTGGACCAGACAATAGAAAGAAGTTTAGGCAACTGTCTTCAGAACTACTTGGAAATACTTCTTCACATAGCCATTGTTCTGAAAAAGCTGCATGACAAGGGAGTTGTTTTGGGTCACATGTGTGCCTCCACGTTCTTTATGGAGAAGCATCATCAGAAGCCTAAGGTACGTATTTACAGTGTACATTAGAATATAAATGGTAATTAATCAAACACAAATATTTTCTTTTTATCTTAATTTTTATAAATACAGAGATTTCTTAGGTCGTTTTCAGCCACTTATAAGTTATGAAAAAGAATCAGATTACATATATGTGGGAAATTATGTGTAAGCTGCAGAGACGTGATTTTTATACAAGAATCAAAAGAACACGACGGGCAGATATAAAATGCACTGAAAATCTTGAAAAAAAAATTAAATGACAAAAGGAATTAAATGCCCAGAAAGGAGAACAGTAATTCAAATTCAACATTTAGTTATTTATTTATTTAAAAGAGTTTCCCTTTTTAATTTGCATTCTATAGGATTAACATCTCAGATGAGAATCAGACAGCTACAAATCTCGGAAACTTCTTCAACCGAATAGCCATATCGTATTGAATATAGAATCAAGAATCGACATCACAGCACTCAAGACACTCCCATAAGTACTCCATCCCTAACTTCAGCAGCAAGCAAAGATTTCAAATTCCGATGGTACCAGTAACTGTCTGATTGTATATTCGTCTCGCCCTTTCTTTGAGCGTCAGGCTTTTTAAAAAAAATGTAATTAAAAAAAGCAGATCGTGTGGTCGGGAAATAAAAGAGTACCTCATGACAACAGGTAAACTAGAAGGAAAGAATGGGAGAAAGAGATCAAGTGTTTGACGCCATGGCATATGGAAACTTCTGGTTAAAATACACCAGACAGGAGGCTGACAAAAGTGGAGAATATTAAGGTAATGCAGGATTACAATATAAAAAATATCGGCCGCCAGCTAAATGTCTATTCCGTATGAGAGAGTCTGTTTAGTGAAACAAAGGACGATCATATTCCCTGCTGTGCCTTGCTATCTGGTCAGTCATTTTTACTTTGGCACTGAGGTCTGCATAGTGTTGTCTAATAATGATTTTGGTTAGCATTCAATACATGCTCGCTTTTAAAAACTCACAGACTTAACAGCAACAGAAATTAAACTAAATACAAATGAACCAATCTAGAGTCTTCATCACTGCACTCAGGAATTTTTCATACAAGGTTCGTCTCCTACACCAGTAGCAAATGAAGAGTTCCGCTACTGATGATACCCATTGCAACGGTCCTAAAGACATTCTGGTCACTCTCAGCGAAATCATTCTCTATTGTAGTAGAGGTCGGCCTCGACATCTTCTACCCGTCTGTAATTCACCATAAAGAATGTCCTTAGGAATTCTACAATCCTCCATTCTCTAGGTATGACCCAGCCACCTGAACCTTCGTAGACTGAGCATTGAGAAGACTGTTGTAATACCCGCTCTTTCCAGTGCCTCAGTGTTTGTGTTCTTGTCCTGCCACATAATGCCAAGGCATCACATGTAAAACCTATTAGGCTTTCTATCCTGGTGCAAATTAGTTGACCAGGTTTCGCTGCTATAAAGCAGAGGGCTGAGAACACAAGCCTGATAAATAAGTGTTTTTGTTTTAATCATGAGCTTTCTGTTCTCCTAAACTATTTTGTTAATCTGCTCATTGTTGTTGCTGCCTTACTTATGCTGATGTTGATTTCTTGGTCCAGCGATAGTTTATCCCAGATCGTGGATCCCATATAGGTCAAATGGTCAACTGTCTCCAGCTCTACACCATCAATGTAGACTGCATGTCTATCATTAACGCCTTGCACCATAACCATTGTCTTCATTTTGCTGACTGTTCATCCAAATTCACAGCATGCATCAGCAAAGGCAGATAGTAAATATTGCAGCTCCCCTCCTGAGTGGGTGGTTATTGCTGAATCATCTGCAAACAGCAGCTCTCTGATAAGTACCTTTTTTATCCTGGTTTTGGCAGCCAACAGATCCTACTGATCTCAAAAGGCATGTTTCAAAAGAAGTGAGAAGTATATCCCAAAGACGGTATTATTAGCAAGTACACTTCCCTGATTCACTCCATTTTTTTTATTACAAACTCCTCCAATGGTACACCATCAAAGTTGATTGTACCTTACATAGCTGTGTGTAATGACTCAATAATACTCAGTAGAGTAGATTGACACCCAATCGTCTTCACTGTGAGGAACAGACCTTTTCGACTGACCAAATCAAATGTCTTGGTAAGATCAATAAAAGCCACACTGTGACTGGATAAACCTGGTCTTCTATGATCTGGAGTCTTCGAGGTACAATTCTTGCAAGTTCTTTTTTTCCAACAGTACACAGCAGTGATATTCCCGGTAATTATTGAAGTCACTCCGATCACCCTTCTTCCTGTACACAGTTATGACGCTTGAGTATCTGAAGTTTGCAGAACCTGTCCTTTTCGCCAGCAGAGTGTTATTGGCTGACGAATGTGTGGGCAGAACGTCTTTACCACTCCTGATTGTCACAATAGGAATACCATCTTGTTTGGGGCTTTTACTGAAGCCTGTTCAACAATAGCATTCCTAATTTCTACAGTTGGAAATGTATCCATATAGTCATGAGTTGGTAGCTTGAGACGGGCGGTAGTTGATCAGTGACTGTCGAAGATGTCTCCCACATCAAAGGCAACCCTTGGAGCCCTCCTTTGTGTTAATTGACAAGGACTTAAAACCAGTAACTACTGCCTCTCGATTTGTTTCCGAGACCAAATACGGCCAGGAATGGCTCGTCCTATCCAAAGCACAAAGCTTGGGCAGTATTGTAGAGACCATACGTTGCCCATGCATCACGATCCCTCGCTCGTCCTGCCTTGTTTACTCCAAAGGAAAGGTAACACCAGTACGATTGGAACAAAACAGACTGCAGAAGCTGACAGATCAGAAGAGCAGTGCTCTATCTGTCCACCTGTCGGAGCTTTTCTCTTAAACCAGCTGTCAGCCAATGCTAAGGGCTGGTCTGTCCTGCCATAACATAAAGTTTTCAGGTTACATTTCCTCTTACTAGGATAAGGCTAGTATCCTTTACAATGTGTTCCTCCGCCAGAAGTTGTTGGCACAATATGGGGTGTCAGGTTTGGTTTACGCCGCCCAACATTCAAAGTAGCAGAAGACAGGTGGTAACGGCTACTGTTATATGGTGGCTTATATCTGACGATGACCTTACATTGTTTGCTTATAATGTCAGTATAATTAAAGCACAATCTAGTCTTCGTAATTATCATTTAGATGTCACTGATATTGTATATCACATGAAATAGGAAGTGAGACTAAAAGGACATAATGTTACGCAAGCCTTCCTGCCTAATTCTTGAGCCTATTAAAAGTAAATGTTGTCATTAATTCGTTCTTCTCTAGGCATAAAAATGTGTAAGTATTTGATACCCACCATATCTTTATAACCATGTACTTTACATATTATCGTGTAAATAAATGTAAAACAACAATTTATTTGCAGATCTTTATAGCATCCTTGGGTTATGCCTGCGAGGGTACATGTTACAGAAGACCTGCGGACAAAGACATCTGTCAAAGGCAAGTTATAGTTTAATGTTTCATTAGGAATCGACATCACATCACTCGGCAAATTCCTATAATCCCTCCCTCCACATCTTCATCATCAAGCGCAGAGTTCCATTTCCATTAGTACCAATAGCAGTCTGACTGTATATTACTTTTTGTTCTGCTTTTAATTGTTATTATCTCGCATAGTGCTTTTATTTTGCACTGCTCGTTTGCCCTTTACGCTTTCTGGAAATGTCTAGCCAACTTGAAAATTGGCTCAGTAGAGCTGGTCTTAGATTAGGTCATCTTAATATATGTCATCTAATGGGCAAACTGCCCGAATTATCCCTCATCCTTAGTCAACATTTTCAGATATTCAGTCTTACTGAAAGTCGATTAAATGATTACATCTCAGATGATGATGTATCGATAAATGGTTATAGTGTTATTAGAAGAGATCCACATAAGAAACAAGAGACAGGTATAGCGGTCTACTTATGTAGTTCACTTAATATATTCCGCAGACTAGACTTAGAAAGTAGTGAGATAGAATGTGTTTGGCTTGAGTTAAAACTACAAAATCACCAACCACTACTAGTTGGTTATCTTTATCGCAACCCCAGCGCTGGAAACATTTGGTATGAAAATTTCACTGCCATGATGGATGCAGTCATTACTATTGATAAAGAAATCATACTTCTTGGTGACTTCAATATCGATACTCAAAAGTCTAACAATACATGGGAGAATATAGTTACTTCATACAATCTCCAACAACTAGTTAAACAACCTACTAGAGTAACTAAATCATCTTCAACACTTATAGATCACATTTATACAACACGTCCTGAAAATATAGTAGAATGCAAGGTTCCCACTACTGCAACGTCCGATCATTTACCTGTCTGTTGTACGTGGTCGAAAAAGGGAACTAAAATTCCAAAACACAAACATTTAAGCATAAAATTTAGAAGCTATAAAAATTTCAGTCAAGAGGCATTTTTACTAGATTTGCTAAGTTCACCTCTTGACCATGTTTATCAACTTCCTGATCCGGATGATGCTCTGGAATATTGGCTAAAGACTTTCCTTGGGGTTTTTGATAAACATGTGCCAGTTAAGGAGGTCCGTGTGAAACATCAGACTAAATCACCATGGATCACACAGGAAGTAGTCGACATTTTGAGAGAACGAGATAGGGCACACAAAGATAAGAACTTTGTCACATATCGGAGTTTGCGTAACAAAGTACAGTATGTTATTCGAAAGGAAAAAACTATTTCAGAAACTTAGTATCAGATAAAAGAAACAGTAAGGATATATGGAAGGCAATCAACACACTGACAAACAAAAACACTTCAACACGTGTGGTAACATCTACTATAACATCTGATGATTTCAGCAATTACTTTCAGGATGACATAGAGCAGATAAAGGCTACAATACCGAGCTATCCATGTGATTTATCCATGCTGTCAACATTTTGTGAGAATAAATGCTCCAGAGATTTTCCCACTGACATGCCTTTGATGTCAGTCAATGACGTTTTTAAATATCTCGCTAATCTCAAAAACAGTAATGCATCAGGTCTAGATGGTGTGAGCAATAGGATCCTTCGTTGTACTGCATCAGTTATCTGCACGTCATTAACCTACATTTACAACCAGTGCATCGCCAAAGGTTACTTTCCTCCAGTCTTTAAAATTGCCAAAGTCTATCCTCATCTAAAATCTAAATCATTGAACAGTAGTATTCCCAGTAGCTATAGACCTATCTCTTTACTATCATCCCTATCAAAACCACTAGAAAAACACATTCACAAAATAATACTCCAACATTTAGATAAAAACGAACTTATTGTTGACAACCAGTCAGGGTTTCGACAAAAATATTCTTGTCATACTGCCTTAACAAATATGATAGAAAACTGGCATCAGAATATTAACGAAGATAAGATATGTGGTGCAGTGTTTATAGACTTCAAAAAGGCCTTTGACATGATAGACCACACTATTCTTATCCGAAAGCTGGTAACAATGAAAGTGAGTTCCAACCTATTAACAATGCTAACATCTTTTTATTAAACAGAAAACAAGTTGTTTCACATAATAAATCTATATCACAGACTAATACTTTAAATTCTGGAGTTCCTCAGGGTTCTATTCTTGGCCCCCTTCTATTTGCAATTTACATAAATGATCTGCCCTTAAGTCTGTCGTCGTCGTGCGATTTATTCGCAGATGACTGTACCATCCATTCAAACGCTCGAACTTGTAATATACTAGAGTTGTCTTTGCAACAAGAATTAAACAATGTAGTTAGTTGGAGCTACGCAAACCGAATGCAAATCAACATAAGTAAGACAAAATCTATGTTAATAACAACAAGACAAAAACTGTGCACTTTAAACTCTCATAGAACCCTTCAACTCTACCTAGGTAACACACCAGTAGAAAGTGTAACTGAGCACAAAACTTTAGGTCTGATCATCGATGGAAATCTTACCTTCAACTCCCATGTGCAAACACTTGTTACCACCTGATATATGTTACAGAGCTTCCGGTCAAAATGGGCGCTAGGCGAGCCACTGTTTTTGGAGCCGAGGCAAATTTTTTGCTTCTGCTGGAGGGTGGTCGATGAATTTTTGTTCCATTTGTAGACTAGATATAGTTTCGTCGCCCAGCTTCTGAGTTGAATGCATGGCGTGACACTGTTAGCTGCGGATTTCATTTGGAATGTTTTTTCGACTGTGACCAACGTGGTGGTATTAATTGCAGACTCAGAAAATGGCGCGATGCCTGTGGTCGCAATTTTGGTGGTGCCCGTATGTGATTAAAATTGATCGCATGGGCAACTGCAGATTTGTTGGTGACTTCTGCTACCATCAATGATGAACTGCATTTCTAATGTAGGACTGTTTGTGTTAGCACTTCGGATGGCTACCACATGCTTTAATGCGAGTGTATGCTAGATTTGCTGAGACAGCAGTCTGTCAATCTTTCCACAAGGGACTGTGAAAAACATTCTGTGCGTTTTTCGTTGGCACGGGAGCAGAGCAAAGATGGGGTGACCCGTTTGCTATGAAGCTGAAACTAGGACTACCATACCAGACCAGACTTGTTAAGCAAACTGCTACAAAGGTATACCAACTAGCAAAAATTAAAAACTTTCTGGATGAAAACTCTAGGAAATTATTCTATACTTCTCATATTCAGACGCACATAGACTATTGCTCCACAATATGGGATGGATGTGCAAATTCAGTCATCAAACGGCTGAAAGCACTACACAGAAGGGCTGTTCGTTTAATAGCTAACAGTCATGAAAGTGACTGTTCGCACCTATATAAAGAACTCATGCTATTACCGCTCCAGGAACGCCTACTATTCAATAAAGCTAAACTTATTAAGAAAATCATATCTAAAAATGCCCCATGTTACCTTTGGCCATTATTTAAATACAATGGAAGACATAGCAAACGCCTTAACATATTGCATATCTCTAAACCTAGAATAGACCTATATAAAACAAGCTTAGCGTACTCTGCAGCTCAGCTGTGGAATAATCTTCCACCGGAAATAAAAAATATCAATAACCCCTTTAGATACAATCGGAAACTATTTGATTATTATCTCACTACAGACTATATGCCACCCTAAAAAGATTATAGTATGTTAAGGCTTTGATGTATTTCTTATTAACGGGGTTTTTTTTGGGGGGGGGGAGGGGGGGAGGGGAACTTGGTGGGGGTTGAAAATTGAAGCTTATTATTGTTTAAAACTGAAGATGTCAGTCGAATGCATTCCAATATTTGTAACTAATATTTAATTGGTTTTGATGCTGTTTATATTATGCAACCTGTAAGACTTACATCATTTTTTGAATAGGCTTATTATTATACTCTTTAAAACATTCAAGTAATGTCAGTATAAATTAGAGCACATTCCAGCATTTGTAATTAAGACTTAGATGTTGTATTTTTTTCTTTCTTCTTCTTCTCTCTTTTTTTTTTTTTTTTTTTTGTTCTTTTGTTTTTTTTTCCATATTACTCAAATTTTTAATTGTGCATTCCTCTTATTATTATTATTATTAATTATTATTAATATTATTAACTATGAAATGAGGTAAAAATGAAACATTGTATGAAAGGAGCGGAGTGGAAGGGCAGAATGTTAGACGGGCCTGCGTGCCCAATTCTTAACCCTTTGAAAATAAAGTTTGTTCGTTCGTTCGTTCGTTCCTTTCCCTTAAGTGCTGATTGTCGGCTCTATCCCCTGGTCACTCCCCGCAGTTCCATTCTCTTCAGATCACGATGATCCATCTATGCTTTTGCACTGCTCAAAAAAGGGCTCCTTCTTACAATATCTAGCCTGCCATGCATCAATTCACCACCTAATTGTGCAGAACCAGCCATACTATCTCACTGTTCATTACCTAAAATACCGGCAATCCTTGGGAAAATATCCAAAAGACGCCAACTACCCGAAACCTCTGATGCTTGCCACTCTTCACTGAGCATACCATTCTCTGTTACAATGACGACATGTGAGTACAGCTGATTCTCAAGCCGGCGAAGGGCTGCAGTTACTGCCTCCACCTTCATTTTCAAACTTGACAATGTGGTGTCATATGACAGGCTTTGTTGTACTAAACGGAGTCCGTTCACTTTTGCTTAAAAAAAAAAAAAAAACATTAGCTCCGTATGTCTCTCAACAAAGAGCTATCTGAATAGATTTATACATCACCTGGGCAAGAATTATCATGAATCAATTGATTAATTTATGATTCTGAAGCACCCGCTGGCCAGTCCCTGCACTCACGGCCCAGGAATTCTTTCTCTGGCTGGTAACTGTCTAAGCCTCTTGGCGCTCTTTCATTTCTGGAGAAGCCTGCTGTTTAACACAACAGTTTTCTAAGGCACCTTGAATACGTATTTTGAAGAGAGATAATCCTGAAATGCCCGAATCTTAAATAATCTTTACCTGGTTTTGGGATAGGTATTAAAAAGCTGTACACCCAATCATCAGATACTGACGCTGCTCTGATGCTCTCTTTGGAGTTGAAATTCATCTACCTCAAGTCTTCACCACTCATATCCCTCATGTAGCCATACCTGACTGTGTCTGGTCCTGGGGCAGTATCTTTTGCTTTCTGCAAGTTATGTTTTATATCATCTACACTAATAATCTCCCTACAGCAATTATCAACAATAGTTTTCGATAGAAGAATAACTGAATTTCTACGTTCCCTATCATTATGATCATTTCATGCTATAAATCAAAATGCAAAAAATGCTTCCCCATTTTCTTAGTTCGTTGTTATAGGCGTACCGTTATCTATAAATAATGCTTGTTGTGATAGGCCGATCATTTATTTTTATCTGCCTGTAAAGTTTTCAGAACCTACCCAGCAATCTACCCCCCCCCCCCCCCCTTTTTTTTCCCAGTTTCATTTGCTAAACAAACATTTTTACCTTTGCTGCGACACCGCTTGTACTATTCCTCTTTTTCCTTTTTTTAAAGAAAACTCTTTCTGCCCTCTCTACCTCCTTTTGAACCTTTGAGGCGACTTTTACACTTTCTGAAATTGTTTCGCTGCTGTTCTCTTTTCTTTCCATGCCCGTTTGATGTTTTGGGTCCACCATGGAGGCACACACATGCAGAACAGGTGGTTCTGTTACATACCTTCTGCCGAAGGCGTCAACTCACAAAATAAAGGGGGATATTGGCCAACTCATCCTTAAAGGTCTAACACGTTGTCAAAGCCCTAATCTTGTTAATTACATTAGAGATTGAGGCAAGTTAAAGAAGGTCAAGAATCAAACCATTCATTTCTAAAGCCTATTCTCTTCTGTTTTGGCAACATTGGCTTGTGGATGGCTTGAGCAACTGAATCTTGACAATCTTGTTGTAGACTTTTATTTACTAAATATTTTCTCACATGGATGAGTTAGGTCGTGGGGCGTGGCTATCTAAGCTCTTAATCACAACATGACTTGCTAATTGCTCATTTAAGAGCGAATGCAGAGGATGAGGAAAGAAGATGAAGAAGGAGTATATGACTGGCTTTCCAGAAATCAATGCCAAGCTATTGAAAGCAACGATAAATAAAACCTGGGTAAGGTTGATCATGTTCTGAAGGGGGTGTGCAACGAACTTAGCTTGTAGGTATTTAAAACCTTTTCTCTTGGCAAATAACAGGGCTGCCCCAGAAGTGAGAAGCAGCGGTTTCTTTTCTGCTGCCAGTGATGTGTTCTATTTTGGACGTTTGATCAAGGAAATCATTACAGCGTTTGATCATTTGCTGACAGAAGAATCCCCTGAATACACCAATGATTCTAGAGCTAGAGAGGTAGGATGGACTTTGTTCTTTATTTTGATAGTTGTTGTTCGCTTTCTGATTCTCCAGACGAATATATTATATTGTTATATAGGAACACTAGGAATCACAGCCGATGGCGATGACGAGTGAAACTAACAAGACCAGCTCGTGTTAAGAAAAGACTTCTACAACTGGAGCATAGAATTTCAGTAGCACTGCTGCTATCACATGTATTTAACATGCTTTTTCTCCGATGTGTATCTCTCTACTTTTAATCCCCGTCACGAAATGGGTCGTAATTGTTGCTTTTTTGAAGGCTCAACCTGGCTATTGCTGGTGTCCCTAATATAACCTAACTGTTGAACGGGTAATCTTCATCCGAGTGATGGTACTTTGTGTCACCGAGTGTTTGTCATTAAGTGTGATGTACTAGTGGGGTAAAAAGTCAGTCAGTCAGATCCGTATCTCTTTATCTATCTGTACCATTTTCTCTTATATATTTTTCCTGTTCTTTATTTCCCTCTCTATACCACACTGTCTGTGGCATCCTGTTCCCACCTTATTGCCCGTATAATTTATGCCCCGCTTGCACATGTCTTTATATCATAGTCAAGAACTTTACCTACATGCAGTTTGACATAGAGGATGTCCTTAGCAAATATGCAAATAGACTTGTCAAAATAACCCCGAAACTTTGAGTGCGTCATGAACAGTATAAAACTAAAGTACGATATGACAGCGGGAAAGTCAGAGAGGAAGAAAAGACAGATGGAGACTAATATTATGGAAGAACACACACAGACACAAATGGTTTACATGGTTGACAGTACATGAGCTCAAAAGTTGTTGATCAGAGGTTCCTAATATGGGCCCTATCGCCCCAGTGGGCGCTGGCATTTGCAGGGGGTGGTTGCTACTTTATTAAATTTGGAGGTCGCTAAGATGGTCTTGTGTAAAAAGGGTGGGAAGAGTGCGATTGTCTCAGTTGGTGGTATTAAATAAAAAATAAGGCAGCGGGAAAGAAAGAAAATGTCAGAGAAGATGAGAGAGAGAGAGAGAGAGAGAGAGAGAGAGAGAGAGAGAGAGAGAGAGAGAGAGTGAGAGAGAGAGAGAGAGAGTTTTGATAAACCGTTGGTACCTGTAATGTAACAATATAAAACTGTATTGATTGCCTTAATTTTGCTAATAAGCAAATTAATTATGTTCTGATCAATCAGGTCTTTCCACTTTAAAATATAATTTAATAAATTTTAATGTGTTTTTTTTTAAACTTTTAATTCCCATATTTTCGGTATTGAGTGGAATTGGGGCATGAGCTAACATTTCAGTAAGCGGCAGTTATTCACAACTTGCATTATTATCATTTCTATTTTTAATTATACATTTATGTATCAATGATTTCTTAGGACTTAAATATCCTCTTCTGTTGGGGTAAACATCACATCGGTGAAGTTAATGGGATTCACACAATTGACATTACTCAATATTATAACCATAGGTCTCTAACAGCCCACAGATTCAAGAGCTAGATAGAGCCAATGTTGGTATAGGTCTCTAACAGCCCACACGTTGAAGAGCTAGAGCTAGTGTTGGTATGTCTCTAACAGCCCACACGTTGAAGAGCTAGATAGAGCTAATGTTGGTATAGGTCTCTAACAGCCCACACGTTGAAGAGCTAGATAGGGCTAATGTTGGTATAGGTGTCTAACAGCCCACACCTTGAAGAGCTAAATAGAGCTAATGTTAGTATAGGTCTCTAACAGCCCACACGTTGAAGAGCTAGATAGAGTTAATGTTGGTATAGGTCTCTAACAGCCCACACATTCAAGAGCTAGATAGAACTAATGTTGGTATAGGTCTCTAACAGCCCACACGTTGAAGAGCTAGATAGAACTAATGTTGGTATAGGTCTCTAGCAGCCCACACATTCAAGAGCTAGATAGAACTAATGTTGGTATAGGTCTCTAACAGCCCACACATTCAAGAGCTAGATAGAACTAATGTTGGTATAGGTCTCTAACAGCCCACACGTTGAAGAGCTAGATAGAACTAATGTTGGTATAGGTCTCTAGCAGCCCACACATTCAAGAGCTAGATAGGGCTAATGTTGGTATAGGTCTCTAACAGCCCACACATTCAAGAGCTAGATAGAGCTGGTGTTGGTATTGGTCTCTAACAGCCCACACGTTGAAGAGCTAGATAGACCTGGTGTTGGTATTGGTCTCTAACAGCCCACACGTTGAAGAGCTAGATAGAGCTGGTGTTGGTATTGGTCTCTAACAGCCCACACGTTGAAGAGCTAGATAGAGTTAATGTTGGTATAGGTCTCTAACAGCCCACACATTCAAGAGCTAGATAGAGCCAATGTTGGTATAGATCTCTAACAGCCCACGCATTCAAGAGCTAGATAGGGCTAATGTTGGTATAGGTCTCTAACAGCCCACACGTTGAAGAGCTAGATAGGGCTAATGTTGGTATAGGTCTCTAACAGCCCACACGTTGAAGAGCTAGATAGAACTAATGTTGGTATAGGTCTCTAACAGCCCACACGTTGAAGAGCTAGATAGGGCTAATGTTGGTATAGGTGTCTAACAGCCCACACGCTGAAGAGCTAGATAGGGCTAATGTTGGTATAGGTCTCTAACAGCCCACACGCTGAAGAGCTAGTGTTGTTATAGGTCTCTAACAATGTTGGTCAATGATCATGCTGTTTAGACGACCTCTGCAAACACCACACCAGCTTCCTATCCTCTTCAACAATTAGTGGAGAAAATTGAGGAGGGGGTGTGGGCGGATATTGGGAAGGAAATGATTCAGTCTTCTTCTCCCTGTGTTGGTTCTGGAGTCTACTGTGGAGGCAACAAGAATAGACCCACTGCCTCCCCAACTGGACATACATTATATATAGTCCAAAACTTTCATCGCCATAGTTTTGTCTTTCTAGCTGATACTTTTGTAAAGTGTTAAAGGGAGTCAAAGGGCAAAGAAATGATGAATATGAATTACTAATGTCCTCTTCTTGGCACAAAGTCTTCCTCCACTTCTGTTTCCACACATTTTCCCCTATTGTTTTCATCACACAATCAGACCACTGTACGTTGCCATTTCCCAGTCTTTGGGTCTTCGTCTCCTTCACAACATCTAGATTGTTAATGTTGGTGGTCCGAGACATTTGAACAACTCTTCAATAGAATGACATTTCTGAGGCCTTAATGTACTTTTAGCGTGTTCGAAAATTATCCAGAATCGACAGCCATATATTAAAAAGTTCAGTGTAAGATGCAAGAACACTGCGAGTAATCACTTTGAAGACACATGGATTCAAACAGACATGTTCTAATTTGTGTATGATCAATTAAATACTTCTTCTTTATCATCGCTCATCCAAGTGGCATAATTATGTTGCGACTGTTGACAAAAAAGTGGTGAAAATATGGGGGGGGGGGGGGGTGACTGCAGTCAAGCTGCTTCCCCGTTTCGTTAAGCTTTTTAGTTACATTTCACTGGAATTCTTCGTCTGTTTACAGTATAGCTGGGATTTTTGTGTCTTTTGGCCGATATGTCCGACTTCATTGGATGTGGTTTCACCGAGTTAGGCTCCCTGAAAGGAAATGCTATACTCGAGATCTGAATCTTTGATTTTTTACAGGCAGCGGGGACGTTGGACCATGCAATGGGAGCTTTGGGCCATGCTGCCTGTAGGTACCGCCTGAAACAGCTGGTGAACATCTGTTGTATAGTCGAGGTGCCTAGAAGACCAAGGATGGACGGCGTCATTGACGAACTGACCAGGTAGCTTCGCTTAATGTTTTTTTATTCATTGTGTTTTTTTTGCCACGCTTTAGAATTATTTTGTCTAATGCGATATTTTTCATTTGAGAAAAATTTTGACATTTGTTGAATGTCACTATTAGGTTGAGAGAACAATAGATCTGGGCCATGAGGCAGGGATAGACCAGAACAAAAATGAGCACATGATATCTTGGGCATCCTATGCATGAAAGTGCGTGAAACTTAAAAATTGGCATTTGACTAAGTGCTTTTCCGGTGTGCCGTGATGGGAGCGACTTTCTGCAAAGGTAACGTGATGGTGAAGCTGAAAATCATCAAAAGCTTTAAAAAAAACATTCTATTATCTCCGGAAGGTTTTCTTTGTGTCAGCGTTCTTGAATCAATTGTCACTTACATTTAGTCTTATCGAAATAATACGCACTGGTGTAGCAAAATAATGAGTTGAGTTGGGATAATATGATTCAACAATTCGATGGTTTGGAAGGGGTGAGGGAGGACAAAACTGCTGGATTACTTATTTAAAAATAAGTATGAGACAGATAAAGTTGAGAAATGTCTTATATGTACAGAGAGACCAATCTAAGTACAGTAAAACTTCGATTAACCGTCACTTTCTGTTATGTCGTCGTCTTTTAAAACAAACAAAAATGATTTAGTATCAAAAAACAAAAACTGAGCTCAAAGACATAGAAGATGTCAAATTATGTTACAGTAATGTAGGTTTCTAGTCATCATCATCATGTAGCAGGTCCTTTGCAGAACGTCGCTCACCTCACAGTCTGCCTGAAAGAAACTCGGTCTCTCGCCAGTTCTCCCGCCTCATGCACTTTCATACTCAAGGAGTGACTTATATCCTGTACCCATCTTCGTATCGGTCAGCCCCCGCCCCTCCTTCCTGGTACCATGCCTTCTGCTATAATTGTTTCCAATCCGTCGTGGCGCTTGATATGACCACAATATTTCAGCTTCCGAGACAGGATGCTGTTTATTAGCCAATCTTCCGTGATGTTCAGATCTTTTAAGATGTCAATATTTGTCATCTTTTTTGTGTGTCCAAGATATTCTGAGAATCTTTCTATAGCATCTCAGCTCAAAAGCCCCTGAGGCTTCCATGATGAGTTTCTTGGGATAGTAATGTGGTAGTTTCCCGCTGCTTTCCACATCCACATGGCTTTAGACTACGTCCTCAGCCTTCAGCAACCTTTTCGTTTGCTAGGGCAAGGTTTCTAGTATTACAATATATTTCTGTACATCACTACTCTTATATAGATCGCTTGTAAATTTAGGCACAAACTGTCTGCAATATTTACTTTTGAAGAATCATATTTTAAATCTCGTCCTAAGCCTGCAGTGAAATCACAATACTGATTTAAAGATTTTTGTTATCCATCTATTCGTTTATCCGTCGCAGCTCTGGTCAGGATGGGAAAGGTTGAACGAGGTTTTACTATACATGTATTGAACAAAATATTGAGTGTGCACTGTTAATAAATTTGAGTTTCACAACTATTACCGTTTACGAAACATATTTACAATAAGCTGATACTTAATGTTATTTTCTCAGATTTATCTCTGATCTCAGTTCAGAATATTGCCACGTTAGCAGCTCCCTGTCGTCTCAGGAAGTCGATGATGGAACAGCGCCCAGTTATGCAAGTTCCATATTTCAGGCAGAAAACTCACAGTCGAACATGGTGTCTCCGACAGATGATTCTCATTCAAACACAGAAGATTCACAGTCAAACACAGATCTGAAACAGGTTTATCAATCAGACAGTGACGGGGACAGACTGTACGAAGATCCTGACAAGTATCGCAGTCCAGGTTACACCAGCAGTCAAGCAACTGACCAATCAACACAAGGTTTGGTTGTTTCTGCCGATGTGTACTTCAACTGTTCACAGTCTGAGGCAGGTCCAAGAATGAGTACTGCTGGCCATGAAGGAGGAAGCATACGATGCACAGCTGCTGATTGCACACAGTGCGTGGCCTCAGACAGTATACAACATCTGGAGACAGACAGCCTTACAATTCTAAAACAATTCACAAGTAGCGCCGACATGGCATTGGGAGATCGGATACACATTTCACAAGTAGAGACAACGACAAATGAGCAGGAAGACAGTAATGCAGACAGCCTTACATTAGTAAAGACAGCTGCCCTTGATTTACACGGTGAAGAAACTGCACTATATGTGGATGCGACAAGCCAACAAAAGGATGACGATATTTATGATAAACTACCACCTATAGATTCTAATTATTCAACATCCGTATATGAAGTTCTCAATGTCAGTAAAGTTGTCCAGTTAAAATCTGCAGAAGTGTTTGTGTAGCTCAGCCCAGCCTGAAATCAATTGGGGATCTTTCCTCCTGACTCCGTAGTCGGTTTTAGCAACTTCACTATGTTTATTAATACGTTAGAATATAATATGATGCCACAAATACCTTCTGGGCAGAAGGTCTTGGGTTCGAATCCGCATCTAGACGGGAATTTGTTTTATAATTGATCTTGGCTACCAGGTCTATCCAACTTTAATGGGTACCATGAAGTGTCATAAGAAGTAAATGCATCACTCAGTAGTATCAGTAAGTACACACAAGTCTAGCAGCACATCCCGTTACATCACAGGCGTCAAATGTGCTCTTTAATTGGCCTGGCATAATTCAGTGCTGATCAAAATGGGGAGGAACATTTTACCAAAGGCATAAGATGTTCAATTAATCAACAAGTAAAGACGGGTGGAGATAGAGACAGAGATGGGAAAGAGATAAAGATGAAAGGAAGAGAAGCCGTGCAATAAACCTCGCTGTCGTGTGTACACAAAAGTTAAGATTAGTGAATTAGCCATGTGATTATCTAGACTGGCACACAAGGCAACAGATCATGTCCCCAAGACTGTCAAAAATAAACATAAAAGGGCAAAACTTCTGCTGAAGCCAAATTTTTCGCGTCGCTGAGTGAATTACAGAAGACAATGATGTCCATACTAGATACAACAATTCAGATATAGAAAATATATTTCAGGCGAACGAAAGACGAAGAAGATTAAACAACAATGAACAGTCCAAAATCAGTCATTTTTACCAAAGAACAGGAAGGCTGCAGGGCGATATTACTTTCACTATCATTATTGCTGTATTTACAACTTATTGCTGCGTAGGCAGGACGTCTATGAGCCTGATGATTTAGGGGGCCCATGGCTGGTGCTGTCACCACGGTCTGTACATTTCAGGATTTGATTTTTACCCCTGACATTTTTTTTAAAAAGTCAGCCTAAATAAAGATTTGAACCCGGGTCTTGCATGAGAGGTTAGCGCTCTTAACCGATTGACAGGGGATTGTGGAAATTGATGAGGCACTAAGAGACCCCACAGATAGTTACAAACCTTGTAAAGGCAACTTATAAAGACATGAAATGTTGAGTTATCGTGAGGGAAAGCAGTCACATCTGAAATAATAACAGGGGTGCGACTTATCTGCTTTTTGTCGCCTCTGCTTTTTGTTACTGATTGTAGTCTTGATTATGAAGACAGCAATTTCTACCATCGTGAATGGAATTCTGTGAATCTATGCTGAACAGCTTAGCTGTCTAGATGTAGTTAATGATATTCCTCTCCCCCCGTGTGGGTTCCGGGGCCCCATTGTGGGGAAAACAAGAATAGACCTACTGCCTCCCCAAAAGCATGTCATAAGAATCAACAAATTGGGGAGCTTCCTTTGAAGTCGGAGTGCATCTGCCGGAGAGGCAAGGAACCAACAGTCTGTAATCAAGGGAATGAGATCTGTAAAACTGATGCACACGCAACACTCAGCTTCTGGAGCAGGACTGCAGTTCAGTAGTGGACGAGCAAACAGAACCTTTCGCCAGAGTTTACAGCTGGTGAACGCGAAGAAGAAGAAGAAATTTCTCTCCTATACCACTCACAAAATCAGATGCAAGATACATGTACTTAACGAGAGATTACAACAATGAGGTCTCAAAAACAATAGTAGGATTACGAAGATAATGAGAACAACAAAAATACATTCATTGTCCTGCTGTGCCATTATATTTCACAAAGGGAACCAGTCTATTTCTCCATTCTGTTCCATCCTGTGCCATTATGTTTCACAAAGTGACTCAGTCTATTCCTCCATTCCGCTCCATCCTGTGCCATTATATTTCACAAAGGGACCCAATCGATTCCGTTCCATCCTGTGCCATTATATTTCACAAAGGGACCCAATCGATTCCGCTCCA
Source organism: Candidula unifasciata (assembly GCA_905116865.2). Classification (NCBI taxonomy): domain Eukaryota; kingdom Metazoa; phylum Mollusca; class Gastropoda; order Stylommatophora; family Geomitridae; genus Candidula; species Candidula unifasciata. The sequence continues at coordinate 277,857 of CAJHNH020000219.1, read as the reverse complement.
TTCTGTGCCATTATATTTCACAAAGGGACCCAACTGATTCCGCTCCATCCTGTGCCATTATATTTCACAAAGGGACCCAATTGATTCCGCTCCATGCTGTGCCATTATATTTCACAAAGGGACCCAATTGATTCTGCATTATCCTGTGCCATTATATTTCACAAAGGGACCCAGTCTGTTCCTCAATTCCGTTCGATCTTGTGCCATTATATTTCACTAAGGGACCCAGCCTATTCCTCGATTTCGTTCCATTCCGTGCCATTATATTTCATAAAGAAACACAGTCTCTTCCTTCATGCCATGCCATTTTATTTCATAAAGGGACCCAATCTATTCCATCTTGTACCTTTATATTTCACAAGGAAACCCAGTCTATTCCTCCATTCCGTTCCATCAATTCAATAACATGGATGGAATCCAGTCAAGAACCTCTAGCCTGTTCGTTGTAAGATTATTCTGGACGTCCTCACTTCCTCAATCCCATCTTAGTGAGTGTAATGAGGTAATAATTCAATTTCTCATGGTGATATCCCACTCAAAGGTATGAAGTCAAAAACACAGGTTCCAGGCTGATTTAAACAATGGAATGGGGGGGGGGGGGGGGGGGGGGGGGGGGGGCGTACACCATTTAGTCCTCAGTGGCAAACTACTGGACCTAAACTTCTCTAGTAAAATAACAAACAGCCAAAAATTGCTGGGGCTGGTTCTGAAACGTTCTGTAATGGATATGCAAACAACTTTTTAAAATTTGTAATTGTCCCTGATAATTTTGCAATTTCATAAAAGCATTTGTTTCTTAAATGTATATTATTACCATGATTATTTATACCTTGTATGTTATGATTTAGACAGATTAGTCATTGTGACCATTTAAACAATGCTTCCTGCTTGTTCGAGAGCTGTGAGTTTCATGGCTCCCCATGGCTCAGTGTAATGTGTTATTATTGTCTGGGCAGGCAGCAGCCAACCAATAAAGGTTACAGACTCTATGCTCTTCAGCTGAATAATTTACTGTAACTGTGTATTGTGCTGTTATCAAATAGTCTCGGATGTCACAGCATGGATAGACACTTGCCAGCTGGTCCAAAGATCTTGGGTCAAAGCTGCACCAAGGCAGAAATAAAATGACTCCTGGGTTGGCCCAATCTAAATGGGTTCCAGGAAATGTAGTCAAGGCAATGTTGACCAAGTCACCCCTTGAGTGAGAGACATACAGAGTGAGGTGAAGAGGGTGAGGGTAGAGGTGTAGAAACATATTAGGGATAGGTTAAGAGCGATGATAAAGGAGTTGGGGATAGGTGGGCAGTGATGAGGAAAGAGTTGAGGATAGGGGGAGAGCAAAGAGGAAGGAGTTGGAGATAGGTGGAGAGTGGTAAGGAAAGAGAGGGAGAGATGAGGAAAGAAAGGGAGAGATTGGGAAAGAGTTGGGGAAAGGTGGAGAGTAGTAAAGAAAGAGTTGAGGAGTCATGTGGATAGATTGTTGAATGTTGAATTAGGAATCGACATTAAAGCACTCAGGACACTCCCATAAGCGCTCTGTCCCCATCCCCAGCAGCAAGCAAAGAGTTTCAATTCTGATGGCACAAGTAACTGTTCTGATACTGTAATGATCTATCTGTGCCGCAGCACTGTTCACTTGCTCCCAAACGGCCCTTACATCTAGCTTGTCATATATCAGTTCTCCACCAAGTGGTGCAGAATCGGCAAGTCTACCAGCCTGATCATTTCCCAACACACTGGCATTACCTGGAGAGAATTTCCAAAGGATGCTAACTACCCAGGACCTCTAAAGTGATGTGGTAAGGAGCATGTCTGTCTCCACCTCTCTCAACATGCTCTGTGAGTCAACTGCAATCACGGCATGTGTGTACAGGTCATTTTCAAGCCAGCAGAAACTGCTTTCACATCCATTCTCAAACTAGATGTGATATCATATGCCAGGCTTTCCTGCACTAAGCGACATCCATTTGCTTCTGCTATAAATATAAACTTCTATGCACTTTGTCTGCCGCTAAACACAGAGCCATCTGTACAGACAATCACATCGCCTGGCAGAGAATGTCATGAATCATTGTTGAACTTCTGATTCTGCAGCTCTAGCTGGCCAGTCCCTGCATTCACCACCTAAAGTGATAACAACACTACACAAGTCTGAAACTTGCCAGGACACTTTGACTCACTACCCTTCACGTCCAAATTTATCAAGTCTGCACACATGTCTAATTGTGTGTTAACTTTGCACCATTTAAGACCTCTCTTTTTTTCAGTCTGTGACCGTCAGCTCTACCTAGGGCTTCAAGCAGGAGGTGCTTCTTGTCTGCAGCTTCTCTGAGACATGACTTTGCTTGCAGAACTTTGAGCCTATCTGCAATAGTTAGCAGTGCAAGTATATATCACATACATGCTACCGGGGTATCTCTTGTATATCCCAGAATATGGAAGGATACTCACTTTTGCGGATGATATACTTGCATATAGGCAGGGGGAAGAAAGGGAACAAACAGCCCGGGAGCTACAAGCGACAGCAGACAAAGTGACTGAGTGGTGTACAGAAATGAAGGCTGTCGTCCACCTGGAAAAGGGGTCTGTTTTGTGGTGTTCTCTAGACAACAGGATCGTTAAAGCTAATGTTCCAAGTCTCATGATAGATGGTAGAAACATCAACAGAGAGAGCAAACTGAAGTATATGGGAATTACATTTGACAGGAGCCTGTCCTTTAAGGACCATGTGGAGAGAGTTGTGACAAAATTCCCAAAAAAGGACTTGGTGCACTTAAGACTTTGGCTGCAACTGACATAGAGCAGAGAATGTTTTTACACTATATCAGCACCTCACCCTATCAGTGGCTGATTATGGCCTGGGAATGCTTACTGTCTCAAAGAGCCAGATGGAAAAACTAGAGCGCATACAAAACGCAGCAATGCAGGTCAATCTGGGTTGCATCAGAGACACCCCAGTGGTGTGTATGCGATACATCCTTGGTTTGCCAACTGTTCCAGGTAGGCACAAGGTGCTGCAGGCGAAGTCATATCTTGAGGTAGATGCAGACACAGATCACCCTCTGCATGAAGCTCTGGGTGCAGTTAAGGGTTGGCGGCTGATAAGAAAGAAGTCATAGATGGCTCAGACAGAAGACATAATCAGACAGGTTTGCATCCAGTCAGACTTGGGGTTTCTTAGCAAAAGTTAATGGTTGACGTTTGGAGCCTAGCATATGATACCATAACATCCAGCTTAAGAATGGAGGTGGAGGAGGTCACTGCAGATTGATCACCACAGTTTGGTGAGATTGATGCAGTTGGGAGTGACGAGAGCTTTTGGCAGATGCTTTAAGCTAAGAGAAAAGGCAAGACGGACGTTTAATCAGAATGCTACTGGCACCATTATTATCAGAACTCTTCGCTGGCTGCTGAAGATGGGGACGGAACGCTTATGGGAATGCCCCGAGTGCTGTGATGTCGGTTTTTGAATCAAATCAAATCCCAGAATTCTGTATGCGTTTAAGTTTCATCAGCTGACTCTCTGATATCGTAAGCATGTCAAGTCCATAATCTATCAGTGACAGGACAGGATCACATGCTGGAACATTGTAAACAATATTCTTCGTTCCATATCCATTGCTGCCATAATTTTGAGAGCATTAAGTAGAAGTTCCTGAAAAGTACAATAATTTTAGTTTACATAATCAGTTTATTCATACATGCACACACACACACAACATAAAGATAATGTTAACCTCACATATACACTATTTAAGAATATAAACATTAAAAGAATGCTGCAAAAATTGTCAAGAGAACATTACAAAGATAAGGGACATCTTTTTAACAAATATTTGGGTTTTTTGATTTTGTCACCAAGCTTGGCAATGATGTCTCTGATACACATTCTGTATAATAATATACTGCAATAAATCAATAATAAAACCAATCTAATAAAACAGACCAATTTTATAAAACATATCAATGCATCAACAAATCCTAAAAGGTAGTTAAAGATGACAGAGTGACTACATGGTACCACGTTTTATCTGACTGATCTTTGCAGAGTAACTGACTCAGTAAGGTTCCATTAAGATCAAACTCTATGTCTCCAGAGACGACCCCAGTAATCTCCGAATACACTGTCCTGAATGAAAGTCTTAAAATGAACTTACATCCTTAACAGTTGGAGGAAAACTGCTTGATCACTTTCCCATTGGGGACCCTTTAAAACAGCTTAGCAGTGTGTGTTTTTTCTTTCTGTTTTATGTACTTCTACATCCCAGTTCAAAATTTTGTTAATTTTCTGGTACTACAGATTTCATACAAGATAATTTGTTCAACATCCCAGTTTAACATTTTGTTCATTTTCTGGTACTACAAATTTCATACAAGATCATTTGCTCTAGTTTTGTATCCCAGTTTAACATTTTGTTCATTTTCTGGTACTACAGATTTCATACAAGATAATTTGTTTTCTGTGATTCAACATCCCAGTTTAACATTGTGTTCATTTTCTTGTACTACAGATTTCATACAAGATAATTTGTTTTCTGTGGTTTTGTATCCCAGTTAAACATTTTGTTCATTTTCTGGTACTACAGATTTCATACAAGATAATTTGTTTTCTGTGGTTTTGTATCCCAGTTTAATATTTTGTTCATTTTCTGGTACTACAGATTTCATACAAGATAATTTGTTTTCTGTGGTTTTGTATCCCAGTTTAACATTTTGTTCATTTTCTCGTACTACAGATTTCATACAAGATAATTTGTTTTCTGTGGTTTTGTATCCCAGTTTCACATTTTGTTCATTTTCTGGTACTACAGATTTCATACAAAATAATTTGTTTTCTGTGGTTTTGTATCCCAGTTTCACATTTATTTCAGTTGCTAATATCAGTCAAAGGTAAAGGAATCTTCTTCATGCCATGGAGCTTATTGTTAGGAAGGTGCTCATCCCATATTGTTTAGACCAATGGGCTCTTAGTCGATTATTCAGTTAACACCCCACTACCTCGGCTGTCCAGAAAATTTCTTGGTACGCACTGAAGGCTAGATCAATCCTACCAAGTCACAGATAAAGATGCCTATATACCTCAGTTTAAGATAATCTTCCCAACTTTTTGCTACAGACAAACTAACATATTAACCAATACCTGTGGTTTTCTCATTAAACATCATCCATGTTGTAGGACCCAGCCTAACATGGGTACCAGGCAATGTCCTGGGAAGTAAAAGATGGCTTGACGTTGATCCACATCCCTCATCCAGTGCCAACTGGTCTACACAAACGATGAGCCTAGCATCACATGACCAATTCACCACTGGCGTGAAAATAGCCCTCTACTTACATCAAAGCCTGGACAGATATTAGCACAAGAACTGAAACATTCACTCACTCAGCTGGGGAATTAGAGCTATGCATCAACATGGTTCACCATGCCAGTTGCCAGGTCCATGCAGTTGATGGGAATACAAATGTTTCAGATTACACAAGAATTTCACATCAGAAAAATACGTTTTGAACTATAACCAGTTTATCTCATCAGACTATTGCACAATATTCAACAATTTTTTATAACCCACCGAGATAGGACTGTGGGTTACATTGAGACCTGAAATTGGAAACAAACTAATTGGGGAAACATCGACACCTGTAAAAAACCTAAAGATAAATGTTGTTGAGAGGCCTAAAGTGTTCAAGACTACATCCATGATAAGGAAGGGGCTGCCCAAGATAGAAGAAGATGGGAGTTACAGAAAGCCAGCCAAATGTGACCAATAAATGTACAACAGGAGTGTCATGATTAGTCTTTTTCCAACATGGGAATCATTTGTCTCTGAAAGCGATGCACAGGACAGGAAGTTCTGTGTAGCTTCAACATTAACACACAGGGGTCTCTGTCTAGCTTCAACATTAAAACACAGGGATCTCTGTCTAGCTTTAACAATAACACACAGATCTCTATCTAGCTTTAACAACAACACACACAGATCTCTGTCTAGCTTCAACATTAGCATACATGGATCTCTGTCTAGCTTCAACATTAACACACAGGGATCTCTATCTAGCTTTAACAATAACACACAGGGATATCTGTCTAGCTTCAACAATAACATACAGTGATCTCTGTCTAGCTTCAACATTAACATACAGGGATCTCTGTCTAGCTTCAACATTAACATACAGGGATCTCTATCTAGCTTTAACAATAACACACAGGGATCTCTGTCTAGCTTCAACATTAACATACAGGGATCTCTGTCTAGCTTCAACATTAACACACAGGGATCTCTATCTAGCTTTAACAATAACACACAGGGATATCTGTCTAGCTTCAACAATAACATACAGGGATCTCTGTCTAGCTTCAACATTAACATACAGGGATCTCTGTCTAGCTTCAACAATAACATACAGGAATCTCTATCTAGCTTTAACAATAACATACAGGGATATCTGTCACATCATCATGTAGCAGGTCCTTAGCAGAACGTCGCTCTTATCACAGTCTGCCTGAAAGAAACTCGGTCTCTCGCCAGTTCTTCCGCCTCATGCACTTTCACACTCAAGGAGTCATTTATATCCTGTGCCCATCTTCGTGTCGGTCGACCTCTGCCCCTTCCTGGTACCATGCCTTCTGCTATAATTGTTTCCAATCCGTCGTGGCGCTTGATATGACCAAAATATTTCATCTTGCGAGAAAAAATGCTGTTTATTAGCCAATCTTCCTTGATGTTCAGATCTTTTAAGATGTCAATATTTTTCATCTTCTTTGGATATCTCTCTAGCTTCAACAATAACACACAAGGATCTCTAGGTTAGTTGTGTATCCTTTATGCCTACATTCTGTGAATGAACATGTGGTAGTCATTGAATCATTTCTAGATTCTGTGAATGATCATGTGGTTGTTATTATATTATCTCTTGATTCTGTGAATGATCATGTGGTTGTTATTATATTATCTCTTGATTCTGTGAATGAACATGCGGTTGTTATTATATTATCTCTTGATTCTGTGAATGAACATGCGGTTGTTATTATATTATCTCTTGATTCTGTGAATGAACATGTGGTAGTAATTGAATCATGTATAGATTCTGTGAACGAACAAGTGGTAGTCATTAATTAGACTATGTGAATGCAAGTCAAAAAAGCTAAAAACACAACTGAAAAAGAAAAAAAGTTTATGACTGTCTACCAAGTTTTGCAGGAATACTGATACTGAACATCAACAGCTAAAGCAAGTCAGGTGTTTAGGATACTAAGTCTAATTTAATATGTTCAACATACATGTGAGGAATAAAACACAGGTTCAGTAAAGCTGTAGATCTTTTTTTCTTTCCAAAACTGAAAGGTTGACCCAGTAAAAAAAAAAGGTAACAGGTAATGCACGGGGAAGTAAATGCGACCAACATGATACTGACTAAATCATTCACTAAGTCCCGATTAAATATATGAAAATATAGGTCTAGCACTGTATGTGATGACCCAAAAGCATGAAAAGGATTCCTGAATTACTCGGTAAAATACATATGTTACTGACATTACAAGTAGATACATAAGAATAAATATGCTGACATGCTTGCATTAAGAAGCAGCAAAACCAACACTTCCAGTCTGTGCCATGCCACTGTAAATGTATCTTTTTTTTTTTACACTGCGTCGGTTCTGTGGCTAAGTCGATGAGAACGCTTCGTAATGCCTGGGTGCCGGGTTTAATCCCAGCTGCGGGCCATGCGCCTTGTGTTGGTTTCGACAGTGGTATCAAGAAAGTCGACCGTCCAGAAAGCAATGGCAAACTACTGGATGTAAATTTGCCTAGAGAAACCACACAACAGCCAGGGGCTGTTTGGGTTGGTTCTGCAACGTCCTGTAAAGGATGCGCAACAACCTTATAGTGGTCTGTTTAGGAGAAGCCTATCTAACAGCATTGGTAATGTCTGCACCTGCACAAACATTTAGAGGCAGTGGGAATGATATCCGCTAAAAGTAGCACTCAGGAGGGCTTTGTGTACATGTGCGTGCGTGCGTGCGCGTGTGTGTGTGTGTTTTTTTTTTGTTTTTTGTTTTGTTTTTGTTTTTAAAAATAAAAGAAAAACCGAAATTATAATGTCAGCATGTTCCGCTTATATTCTAGTGGTAATCCACTCACTTGGTCACTGGTTTGATAACAAGCCAAGTCATGATAAACATTCTTTAAGCTCCCTACGATGTAACCCAAGCAATTATTGTTGATTACTCTTCTTATTTTGTATGAAATGTAATCCTGTTTTTGTCCATAAATGGAATTGTTAAGTTATTTTGTGTGACCTATGTAAAATGTTTAGTTATTTTTAATATATTCAAACACAACAACAATTAAAAAGTAGTCCATAGTTAGTATGCTTTGGATCTTTTATCTGGGAAACGTGTGTTTTGAAAAGAAGAGGCAGACAGATTGACTGGCTGTTGCCAACTGGGTAATGAACTGATGTACAAAATGCTAGGTGGTCAAGGCTCTGTGGAAGGGAAAGAACAGTGCAGAAGCATTAACAGATTATGGTGTTGATAGAATGGTTCAGTGGGAAGTGACCAGGGAATCTGGCTGACATTCTACACTTAGAGACTGGAAATCTGTGCTGGCTGCTGAAAATATGGATGGAGTTCTTATAGGAATGTCCTGAGTAATGTGATGTCATTTCTTAACTGACATGTGAGTGCCCATTAATGCTTACAAGTTTACTGATCATGCTAATTTAATAGCCTCAAGGGTTTCTCAACAAATGACACTTCTGAATGTAATGACCGACAATAATATTCCTGTGTTAGAACTTGAGGCATCTGAGTAAATGTCCTGCACACTTCACATGGTAAACTTCACAGCCAGTGACATGTGTGTGCTATACAGCAAGAACATACATCCAAACACACAACAAGGTGTTTATTTAGTCTTGGATTTTTTATGAAGTTCTTTACCTGTTGAAGACCAAATATAAAAATATATTCACATGGGTTAGAACCAGCATAATGGAAAATTAATTTAAAAAAAAAAAAAGGATTATTGTGTGCTAACTGAGCTACCACTAGCCAGCACACTACCAAGCGTCTAGCAGGTACACTTTCGCTTCCTCTCTTAGAAACAGAACTCGACGACAATGACTCCGTCATACATTTTGATCAACAGGTTACATGACATAACTACAGAGACGTAGCTATTGATCCCAATCGACATTCGCCCATAGTCCATTTAGTGTTCACTCGCTCTCTCACAACTTGTATCGGCCTATCACTGCCCCCCCCCCCCTTACAGCTCCAAAGGACTACAGCGTCCACAACTCTGTGCACGCCATACAGTGGAATAAGACGAATTCTCCTACCCACTGGACCTTAATATTATTTCAGCAGAAAACGACGGCTGACTGGAGACAGACTTCCCTTGCCGTACTCCAAAAGCACACAGCTCTCGTCAGCTTGTCGAATTGCTCCGATGACCAACAGGACTCCTACCATAAGTCCCCTCTAGCACATAGCTCTCGTCGGCATCAACCCTTGTTCTGTTTCACTAGTGGTCCTCCTACATTTCACTTCGTCGCCACCCAAAACAGGTACTATTGGAGCATCCCGTCCCCTTGGACTTACTTTGCCAGCAGGACCATTCCTTCGACCAGGACCACAACCCCAACACTTACTCAGACCTAAATGCCTGATAGTTGTACGGTACTCTTGTCTGTTATACTCGAGAGAGATAATCACTAACCCTGACTTGGTCTTTTTCTCTCTCCATCTTTCTCTCTCTCTTTTTTCGACTCTGACTGACTACTCAGCAACAATTTTTCCCCGTCAAACTCGTGTAGGTGGATGATGTTTACACGAGAGGCACGCTCGTGTGGGCGTTCTCGGGAATCATGATCCCGTGGGTGTTCTCGAGACTCAGCTCATGTGGGCGTTCTCGAGGACCACGCTTATGTGGGTGGCTGATGTTACCTGAGAATCACGCTGTCACTTAATTCACACTTTCTCTGTTTATCTCGTTAGCCATGCTTTCAGCCCCCACACCGTAACCCATGCGTCTACTTTCTCATGGCACTACACTTCTCACTGGTCAACATTCTCTCCTCTCACTACTCGGACCATGTTGACACTATTCCCCCGTGAACTCACAGAAAGTCCTTACATACCACTCTGTCCCTTCACACAATATTACACTCTACCAAATCAGCAGGCAACAATTATTTTCCTGCAGGCGTCAGCGCCATTTAAAAGCTTGAACAAAATATGGAACTCTAAATTGTATAGTTTTAAAACCAAGTTAAGTATTGTCAATTCTAATGTTGTTTTTAATTTTTTTAATTTTAACACATGCAAATTAAAGTTAAATGCATTTGAAAACAAATCTCTGAGGAAAATGATGAAAATTAAATCGGTGAATTTAAAAGGAGTGAAGAAATAGAAGAAATATCTGGGCTACCACAAATATCAACAGTTATAAGACAGGGAAGATGGTGCCACACTGGACACATCCTGAGAAGAAACCAACAGAGTATCACCAGACAAGCAATACAATAGGAAATAAAGGGGTTTAGAAGCAAGGACACTCAAAAGGATACCTAAGATTAATGTTGATGAGAGAGGCCAAAGCTGCTGGTTTGGATTCCATCCATGATATTGAACTGACTACATAGGATAGAAAGGAATAGTGGAATAGACTGCAAGCCCTAGGTGACATATAATGGCACAACAGAATCATGGATAAATGAATTTGCAGTGCCTTAGTGAAAACTGACTTAGTTTCCCAGGTCAGGTCAGCTCAGTCTACAAGTGGTACCAGGAAAAGTCAGTGTTATGCCAGCTTTCCTGACTGACTACATGCATCAACAGTGAACTGCAACTCTGTTGAAAGACAGTGTTGGCACATCTGATGGACCCGTTTGCATTTACTTTCCATGTGCAAGCTTCACGATTTTACTGGGACTGACATGTTAATCATTAGTTTTCAAGTGGAACATTATAGTGAGTTTTTAGTGATATCCAGTGGCACAAGAATGGAGCAGTCATGGGGTGGCCAGCCTGCAGTGAAGTTGTGACCTTGATTAATTATTTATCTCCCTGTCCTTCTCTTTTTTGTGACCCTTTGAAAATAAAGTTTGTTCGTTCGTTCGTTCGTTCGTTCTCTTTGTTCTATTGAAAGCTCAAGCTAAATCCAACACCTGTATTCATAGTTTCATGCTAGCCTATATGGGGCTTATGTTGTTTACCCCATCAATCATGTCTCCTCCTCCTTCCTGACTGAAGAAGCTAAGGATTGTTCGACAGAATTAAAATCCAAAAGACCACATTTTCTCATTTCTATTCACATGCATGAACACTCTCTTTCTCTGCTGACTAAAGGCTGGAGTTGAATTACTGTAAAACTAGTAGACCAACCAGGGTTTAAAACCTGTTACCTAACATCTGAGACTGGTATTCTAACCCCCTGGCCACCTCTATGATGCTACAACTAAATCACTGCATACATCGAATCCCACTTGACACGAAGATTAGACCATGGAATACTTACGCCACAAGAATGCAGTGATGGATTCTCCCAGGATGTAGATTGAGGCAAAGAACATGAAGCAAACAAATATAAACACCACCCTTTCGCTGGTCTGCAGTATTTGCAAGATGGGGTAAACCCAGAAATTGTCATAATAGGCGATGAACAAGATCCTGAATGTAAACAAGTAGAAACAGAATGTACAAGTTACGGTCTGCTGGTATAAAAAGTAGTCCCACAACAGATACCGGCACTGGGGTTTGAAGTGCTATGGCTGTCACTCTAGGCCATGAATATGTGGTAGGGTGAGCAGTTCCCTTTATCATTGCCTTTCCTTTTCGGAAACCCCCAGAAAATTATAGGAGATTTTAAAGGCTGAGACTGGTTCTAACTCAGCTGCAATAGCCAGAAAAACATCCTGTCTCACACAAATATTGATCAATTAATCAGGTGTCATCTTCAAACAGAAGAATGGCTGTAATGGATCTCCAACACACAATTTTTCAACCTTATAGACTGCTGTTCATTCATTTCTTGATGTGATCCACCCAATGGTACTGTTGTCTAGTTTTTACCTCCAACTTCCCCCTTCAGTAAGGCTTCTATTAGGGTTTTATCTCTTTCAATGCTGTAACAATATTTCATTTGTCTCTATTTTATTTCCTTCAGGAACTCTCTCCTCACTGCTTCTCTCCAGGACCTCTGTATATGACTTCGTCTGTGAAATATGGCTTATTCTTTGTCCACAGACTCAGTCTTAAATAGGTACTGGATAATTAATGGATTATTTCCAGAACTGTCTAGGAGTTGCCTGGGAAGGACAGATAATGAGGATTGGAACTGGCCACTAAATCTAATACATCATGGCATAAAATGAGTGAAGATCATGACTGTATCTGCTATGGGACTAACTTTACCTCTACAATATATTAAATAATAACAAAAAGTGTTAAGTAACGAGGACGGCAGAATACACAAATACACACTATAACAGGATATCAATCATTGGTTATCATCATAAATTTGCTACTAGTATTTACTTTAAGACACTTTAAGTTGTATGCCTTACACAGATGTTCCTATAAAATGTATACTTGTAAACTATAAAATGTTTACTTGTAAACTCCAGTGGAAAGTTCTGTTTGTTCAATCCTTTCTGGACTTTAGTCTTGTTCCAGAAATTGAGTTTTGTATGCATATCCCCTTTGCACAGCTAGCTTATCTGTATGAAAACTGCTGGTTCCTTGCCTTTTGGGCAGATGCATTCCAACTTTGAAAGAAACCTATAATTATTTGACTCTTACGACATGCTCTATAGTGAGGCAGTTGGACTTACTTTTTGCCCCGCCATAATGGGACCCCGGAACCCACAGGGTACACATATAGCAGCCACAGGTTAGCATGCTGAATTTGCTGACAATATGGACTTTAATTTACATTACAATGTATGCCCTACATAAGTCTACCAGTTCAATCAGGGGTCGGAAACCTTTTCTTTTCTGCCAAGCATCATTTAGATGTTTATAACATCATTTGTGGGCCACAGAAAGTTTGTAACTGTAAATTTGCTGCTATATTTGACTAAACATTTAACTGTGGTTCCCTTGCTAGGATCAGACCAAATGATTTTGGCTGGCTTTATTCTGTGAGTGTGCTAAATGTTCTCTACCTCTGGGTTGAAAAATCCATAAATGTCCAATCAGAACTGTCTAATTATGCGTTTACCGACCTTTTCAACATTTCAAAATGTTGAGATATATGATGTGTCCTCCAAGAAGGTGTCCTGCCCCAAAACATTTTCTGGTCTAAATCAATGACCTAATTGCTGAACTACCGCATGATATTAATGCTTCAATGTATGCTAAAGACCTCATACTTAGGTGGTGCACAAATATGCAACGATGGCCACCCAAGGATGCAATGGCTGCATGAGCTGATAAATGGTGTGTCAGAATCAACAAAGACAGGTGTAGCACCACCCTCTCCCCAAAAGAAAAAAGGGAGTTTTTATGACAAATGGAATAAAACTAAGAAAGGATAAGAGCCCACATACCTCACAGTCATGTCTGATGATATGTTAACATGCAGAAATCACATCAACAAGACAGCAGCCAAAGACAGAAGATAGTAATCCCAAGAAAACTAAGTGGAACAACATAGGCCGCTAGTGGGGAAAATAAGAAAGTTTCAAAAGTGGTAGACTAAATAATTAAATTATACAATCTATCCTGGCCTGTAGTATACCAAACAACACATCCTATGTCTGTGGCAGACAATTTCGTATATTCCAGCTGTGCAGTAGACAATACCACATATTCCATCAGTGCAGTTACCAATATCCTGTGTGTACAGTAGACTAGTTAACATATTCTATCTGTGTGGTAGACTAGTCAACGTATTCTATCTGTGTGGTAGACTAGTCAACGTATTCTATCTCTGTGGTAGGCTAGTCATCATATTCTATCTGTGTGGTAGACTAGTCATCATATTCTATCTGTGTGGTAGACTTGTCAACAGATTATATCTGTGTGGTAGACTAGTCAACGTATTCTATCTGTGTGGTAGACTAGTCAACGTATTCTATCTGTGTGGTAGACTAGTCAACGTATTCTATCTGTGTGGTAGGCTAGTCATCATATTCTATCTGCGTGGTAGACTAGTCATCATATTCTATCTGTGTGGTAGACTTGTCAACAGATTATATCTGTGTGGTAGACTAGTCAACGTATTCTATCTGTGTGGTAGACTAGTCATCATATTCTATCTGTGTGGTAGACTAGTCATCATATTCTATCTGTGTGGTAGGCTAGTCATCATATTCTATCTGTGTGGTAGACTGATCAACAGATTCTATCTGTGTGGTAGACTGTTCAACAGATTCTATCTGTGTGGTAGACTAGACATCATATTCTCTATGTGTGGTAGACTAGTCAACAGATTCTATCTGTGTGGTAGACTATTCATCATATTCTATCTGTGTGGTATACTAGTCATCATATTATATCTGTGTGGTAGACTAGTCAACAGATTCTATCTGTGTGGTAGACTAGTCAACATATTCTATCTGTGTTGTAGACTAGTCAACAGATTCTATCTGTGTGGTAGACTAGTCAACATATTCTATCTGTGTTGTAGACTAGTCAATATATTCTATCTGAGTGGTAGACTATTCAACATATTATATCTGTGTGGTAGACTAGTCAACATATTATATCTGTGTGGTAGACTAGTCATCATATTTTATCTATGTGGTAGATGTAATGGGGGATATTTTCGACCCAGTTTAGGATGGTTGGGGGGAAGGCCCAAAGCTGACCGAAAACACCGAGATAGTCCAGATACTTGGATTAAACGAGAATCTGGAGATAGGTGACTAACCACTAGTTATCACGGGGACCACGGTGATGCGACCCAAGGTCGCCACGGGAAAAGTAAAGGACCACCACGTGTTGTCACGTGAAAGGAACCCGTGGTATAAGTCAGACTTGACTCTGGTCAAGTTTAGTTTGTGTCGACCTGTTGGAGCGAGAGGACGAGCGTCTGAATGTGCGAATGTCTACGTGAGTGCCTGAGGAGAAAGGAGACCTGCCGACGAAATGTTAAGCTGAGATCGACCATGCCAGCGTGTGAGATGTCCAAACGTCAGTGTTGAATCCATGGGACCCATCGTTGCTTGAATGCCTGCAAAAGACTGTTCGTTAAAAGGCTGCGTGAGTTTGTGTACGAAAGCGGTTCAATTAGACATCGACTGGACGATCCTGTTTGTCGTAAGTTGTAATACGTCAATAAAGTAATTTCTCGTAAGCTCACATCGGTGTCGGCTTGTGCCAGGTGTGTAACGTGAAGCGTGTGAGAATATCATCCACCACACACGCATGAACACCGACTAGACAGCGAGAACCACATACAAACCATTCATTACAATTGGAGGCTTGAAAAACGGAGATAACCTGGCAACAGAACAGCAACGGCGAGATGATATCATGAGCTGCTACTTGCCACGCAGACGTTGAAGGGCCATTAGAAGTCAAACGACTGATATATAAGTGACGGAGTCTGCCTGAGAGAGCACAGCTTGTGAAGTCACCGAGTAAAAACATCAGTTGCACAGTGAAAGCCGAAAGTTTTGATAGTTTGGTCAACAGAGCAACGAAAAGTGATACCGGAGACTATCACGTACACGCAGATGAGGTTCCATTGAAAGTCTAAACGGAAAAATCGTGATAGACGGCCATGTAAGAGACGATATCTGGTGAAACGCATAGTTGCTGGAATCACCGAACAGTTGCGACAAAAATTTAACCTGTAACCGCCTGACGCTGGGTTATGTCGTCACGTGGGTGAAAGGTTAAAGGACACGTAGACTGCCCTGGGTTACGTGGCACTTTGCGTCGTTCTGCAAATTCATCAAGAAGCCTACGAGAAACAGATCAAATGGCTGTATGACATTTACGACGAAGAAGTTGTCCACTATGCGTCAACAATGACAGCGCGATACACAAGAAAGCCAAAAGCCACGAATAAATAAAAGGGCGAACAAAATATTTCACGATCAACGAGTCAACTGAGACTTCCGGGTCGCCATTCATCACAGCGTGGATTGAGAAATATCTATCAACAGCGCTGAGAAATTGCCGTTAACTAGCCGCCAAACTGGACAAAGCTAGCAGAAATTTCCTAATTTGCTACAACTGGCGAACTAGGTCACACAGCGAATTTGGGTCAGTGTGTGCAAGCGGAACTACAGGCGTGAGATTGTCAGCAAGGACAAAGTAAGGTAAACATTGATTAAATTCAGGAAAACTGTGTTTAGGTTAGATATTCAGGACATATCAGATGTAGTTGGAATTCGTAGTAATGTGTGATAATAAGCAGCAAGAAATATAACTATTATCGTGTGCCGTGCCGGAAAAAGTAACTTAATCCGATATATTTACAGTGCTTTTGTCAAGTGACGATTTTTCAAGTGTATTTAGACTATCGCAAGATTAATAGTGTTTCAAGTGACATATTTTCAAGTGTGCGTACAATTTGGCGTTATTAATACACCATTTCGGATTTACTTTAGAACCGACATCAATAGAACTAGAATTATTTATTAATTGAATTTATAGGTATTATGGGCGTACTTAATTGAATTTATTTCATTATATTGCAATAGTTTATTATTGTAATATTGATTTTTCTGATATTTTATTTATTAATAACTATATTATTAATAACTATTACTTGGTGGTTATATTATTTTACACCATAGTTATTTTTTTAATTTTGATTTATCAATTATTTATATTTTATACCAAAATTAATTAGGTTGTGAGTATATTATTGTGGACAATATAATTGTTTATTTTTTATTTATTTCTGGTTGTAATTTTTGGTAATTATTGAATCATTATTTATTTACTTCTGTAAATTTTGGGGAGCAAATATACCATTCCTATTCGATTTATCATCATCATCATTACTTATTTCTAAAATTTGCTGACAAATTGTGTATGATTATTGGTATCATAATTTTTGAGAAGTTTGTATAGGACCAGTGTCATTTACTTTTAGCATAGATATATTTTGTTAGAATCTTTAGTAGATAGGATCTTATAATTATTTACTATATTTATTTATTTAATTTATAGATAATTAATTAATTCATAGGTGATTATTTAATTAAAATTATTTAATACTATTATTTAATTATTTCATAGGTAATTATTTAATAAAAAATATTTGGTATATTTATTTAATTAAATTAAAGGTGAAATAATTAAATAGAAATTTATAAGTTTAATAACTTTACTATTACATTAATAATAGTTTATTTAGGAAATTTAATTATTATTTAATTATTATTGTGAATTATTTACTTGAATAATTTTAGGGTGATTTATTGAGTTATTACATTAGTCCTACTTTATATATCTTATAGTGACAGCGGTTTCCAATCTACAGTTACAGCTACATCTAGACAAGGGTAGTTACTTAGTCTATAAATAAGATTTGATTTCATTAATATTAGAATAAGATAAGCTAATCCCTAAGTCGGTAGTTAGCGACTTAGTTTATTATTTATTTAATTGAATTTATTTAAGTTCAATTGTTGTTGTGTCATCATTGTTGAGTGTGACAGATATATTTGTAGATCAAAAGAAGGAGTAGCAGGAAATCTTGATCATCCCATTCAAGAATGTCGAGTATGGCAGAATGGATTGCGAATGGGAAGGAGTTGGGATTACAAGGTGAGGAATTGAGAAAGTATGCAGACCAAATGTACAAGGAAATGAAGGCAGCGGAGAAAGAAGAGGAAAGAAACGAGAGGAGACTTTCGAGAGAACATGAACTTCGTGTCAAAGAACAAGAGGGAATAGTCAAAGAGAAAGAGTTACTGCTACAGAAAGAGACAAGAGACCGTGAACTAGTACTTCGAGAGAAGGAACTACTACTGCAGAAAGAAAATAAAGATAAAGAACTAGCTCAACAAAAAGAGATGGAAGAGAAGAGGTTACAGCTGGAACAAGAGAGGTTGACAGCACAGATTAACTCAGACAAAGAGAAAGCAGAGACACAGTTAAGAAGACAAGAAATGGAAAATGAATCCAGAAGGGAAGCAGCACTAGAGAAAGAAAGATTACACGCCGAGGAAAAGAGGTTTAAGAAATACACTGGCATAGTACGGAACTTCTGTGAAAATGAGGATATATCAGCTTATGTAACGAACTTTGAACTTCAAATGCGTATGAACAAGGTTAACAAGGAAGACTATGCGATGATTTTTCAGAAACATTTAGGGTTTGAGCCACTTAAAGTGTTGGAATCAATACCAGAATTAGAGAAAATGGATTACGATCATATGAAGGAATACCTCATGAATCATTATAAACTCAATGCAATGGGCTATAGAAAACAATACGTTGGATTAAAGCCCAGGAGTAATCAAACGTTTGTAGATTACCTAGCTGAAGTGCAAAACACGTTTCAAAAATGGGTTGATGCAGCGAAAGTTCGAAATGACTACCAATCTTTAGTAGACCTATTAATAAGGAGCAAAATTCTAGAATCGATTCCGGAAAAAATGGCCACATCTTTAATAAAAAGAACACCTGTAAATCTAGAACAGATTAAGCAACTTGGAGAAGGTTATTATAATGCCCATCCAGACATTTTTAGTTCAACAGTGAACGATGTCATTGAGTCAGGAGCTGCAGCATATCAAAAACCTCAGCAGGGAAGATACCCATTGAAAGACAAGAGATACAACAGGAAGAAAGTTAACACAATCAACTGTAGTCATTGCAACAGACAACATGGTTCAGACGCTATTTGCGATAAGAACCCAGCATACGCAATGAGGGTTCAGGAGCTTATTGCCAAGAGAAAAAACAAGCTCAGTGACTACGATAGAGTATTGAAATGTTTTTCTTGTTTATGTTATGGCCATGTACGTAATCAATGTGCTTTTAAGCGACAGATCAAAGAAGCACACGTGGCATATGGGTTGTCTGATGAAGACTCGGGTTCTGATACGTATGAGGGTAATGCTGTTGAAGTTTGTTGCATTAATGATAACTGCTTTGTCTGTTCAGAATTTCAAGCTGAGGGTAGCCTACCTTGCGGTCACCAAGTACCAGTCTACAATGCTAACATAGCACATGGCCAAGGTAGTTTAAAACTACACAAAGGCATGGTACATGGACGAACCGTATCAGTCCTCCGTGATACTGGCGCCACGATATCAGGAATTCGCCAGGCACTTGTAAGACCTGATGAAATAACACAAAAGTTTGTAACCTGTAGAACATTTGGTGGAAATTTAGAACGGTACAAAATAGCCCATGTTTTTGTGGCAACACCATATCTTAGGAAAAAAATTTATTGTGCCATGTTACCATCACCATGTGCAGATTTGATTATAGGTAACAGAGAAGACTTAGAAAAGGTATCAGAGGATGACATCACGAAATGGGAGATAGAAAACATTCCAGTAAGCAGACATAATGAAAGAGTAAATGAGGTGTCTTCAAACCCCACATCTTCTGTGAAGGTAATGAAAGAAAATCAAGGGAATGATGTAACTCCAAACCCTGCATCCACTGTGGAAGTAATGAAAGATGAATGTTGGAATGAGAGTAGTGGCATGAATGACAGTATAGAGACTGGAAGTGTCCAAAACATGAGAAACAGTGAGAAAATAGAATGTATACATGAAGCAGCAGCAGTCACCAGGAGTATGACTGAAGACGAACGAAAGGACAGAGAAAAAGAGAGTGAGTTGTTGAATGAAAATGTTATTACAAATTTGGAGCAGTTAACTACAAAAATGAAATTTTGTGAAGATCAGAAAAGCGACATGACGCTACAAAAATGTTTACTTTAGTGAATGCACATGCCAAAACTGTAAAGAGTGCATCATGGAAATTTGTTTTGAATAAAAATATTTTAATCCGCTTGTACCAGAAAGGTCCAATTACAACGAAACAAATTGTCCTGCCAGAGAAATTCAGAGAGCAAGCCCTATCATTAGCACATGACTCTGTATTTGCTGGTCATTTAGGTATAGCAAAAACTACATGCAGAGTGTTATCAACATTTTTTTGGCCAGGGGTCACCAGCACAGTCAAACGGTATGTGAAGTCCTGCGATATATGTGCTAGAACGACCAAGAAAGGGGTAAATCCTACAGCTCCCGTTCAACCAGGGCTCACTGCACAAAGACCGTTTGAACAGGTAGCCATAGATATAATAGGTCCGCTACCTGTCACTTCTGCAAAAGGTAATAGGTTTATACTCACTTTGATAGATGTGGCTACAAAATGGCCGGAAGCAGTCCCTCTTAAGTATATTACTGCAGAGCACATACATGAGGCATTGATATTGATTTTTTCAAGGTTGGGATTTCCTGAGATCATAATATCAGATCGAGGTACCCAGTTTACGGCAGTGATAACAAAAGCAGTCACAAATCTGTTAGGTATTAAACAACAGTTCACCACTCCATACCACGCCCAAGCAAATGGGTTAGTGGAAAATTTAAACAAATCGGTAAAGACTATGTTATCAAGGATAACATATAACAACCCCATAAACTGGGACAGTCTTTTACCAGCAGTGTTATTTGCCTACAGGGAAATACCACACAGTTCAACAGGTGTGTCACCATTCCAGCTCGTGTACGGAGCCAACCCTAGAGGCCCTCTAGAAGTATACAAAAACCTAATTACTGGAAAAGATGAAGAAGATCCCAAAGTTCATGATTACCAAGCTGTTGTAAATTTAAGACATAAAATCATGACCGCATGTGAAGAGGCGACTAGGTCCAGTGCCCAGGCAACCGTAAAACAAAGATATTATGCCAACAGAGTGAGCAAGCTCATTGAGCTCGAACCGAACGATGATGTTCTGGTGCTATTACCCAAAAAGTCCGACAAGCTGTGTGTCGAATGGCAAGGGCCATATAAGGTAGTTAGGAAAGTGTCTGATGTAGATTACGAAATACTGTACAAAAACAATCTGAAAATTTTTCATATTAACATGCTTAAGAAGTATTTCAGAAGAGCTGAGATTGCAAATGCAAATTCATGTAATGTGATTGATGAAACAGCTACAGATGCAGTGGAGGAAGAAATTCCAACACCTGCCAAATCAGATGGGATCAACTGGAAGTTAGTCAAAATAAATGAAAGCCTTTCACAAAAAGATAAAAACAGCATTTTAAAATTGATTAATAAATACAAAGAGATTTTTGGGAGTAAACCTGGGAAAACTAATTTGATAGAGTACGACATCCAGTTGAACTCAGCTGTTCCTGTGAAGTCAAGAAATTATACCATACCAATCCATTATATGGATAAAGTTGTTGAAGAGTTAAAACAACTCCAAGAAGATGGTATAATCACTGATTCAAACTCTGAATATAGTTCACCCATGGTGATAGTCAAAAAGAAAGATGGTAACTTACGACTGTGTGTCGATTATAGGAAATTGAACGAGGTTACCTATCTTGAAAAAGAACCTATACCATCAACTGACGATACCATTCAACATAATTCAAAATATTTTACAAAATTAGATTTGTGTAAGGGATATTGGCAAATCCCCATGACTCCAAATGCCAGTAAGTACTCCAGTTTCCAAACACCTTTGGGGTTAAAACAGTGGTTGAGGGTTCCTTTTGGATTATTAAAACATCTTTACAAAAATGATTCGAAAGCTTTTGGGGGATATGGAACACGTGATCGCCTACATGGATGACATCTGCATCCACACGAAAGATATACCTGAACATCTGGTAACGTTGGAAAAAGTGTTTGTAAAAATTCAGGAAGCAAACCTGACAGTGAACCCATTGAAGTCTGAGTTTTGTTTTATGAAAATAAACTTTTTAGGTCATGTTGTTTGCGAAGGAAAAATCCAAACTGATCATAACATTGTGTCTAAAATTCTGAATATTGAAAAACCTAAGACTAGAAAACAATTACAATCATTGTTGGGGTTAATAAACTATTATGGCAAGTTTATTTGTAATTTGGCAGCTTTAACTGCACCATTGTCGGAACTGTTGAAAACAGAACAATTTAGGAAAAGAGATTGGAATGAAACTCATGACACAATTTTAGAAAAAATTAAACATTTGTTTTCAACACCACCAATCTTGAGACAGCCAGATCCAAGTAAACATTTTTTTCTACAGACAGATGCTAGTGGACACACCATAGCTGCAATGTTAGCACAGAAAGAAACAGACACTCTTCTTCCAGTTTTATATTGGTCACAGAAACTAACATCTACACAGCAGAAGTACAGCACATTTGAGAAAGAAGCATTAGCATTAGTTCTGAGTCTGAAGAAATTTCAAAAATATTTATTAGGGAAAGAATTCACTATCTTAACTGACAATTTAGGTCTTACCAAATTGATGACCATGGAGTCAACAAACAACGCTAGAGTGTACAGATGGGCTCTATTGATTGCACAGTTTAAATTTAAAATACAGCACATCAAAGGCATCCATAATCACCTGCCTGATGTAATGTCAAGATTGTAAGTCTTATTATAGTATGTATGTTTGGATTATCTGAAATGTTATTGTTGATCGACACATATGATTTATATGTATGTATATATATTTTGTATAAATTGTATATATCATGTCATTGTGATGAATACTGGACATAGACATAGGGTGACGTGACGAAATAGTTTAGAATTAGATATGAATATTTATTAAATACAAAATGTAAACAATATTTCAAAATTGAAAATGCAAAGTTGTGACGATGAAATATGCTATTTAATGTTTTGAATATATATCACTCAACAATTGAAATGTATACAGGAAATTTAAGTGATACATTGTAATATTTTTGAAAACGTAAAGGGAGATAATTATTAGAAATGTAATAAAGACTGTTGGGAAATCACTATAGGTAGGGGAGATAAAATCCATATCACCTATAAGGGGAAATAAATGAATATCCAATGGAAATAACATCAGTGGATGTTCGGTGAGTATAGTGGCAAGGGTGGGACTTTACGGGTTTACATTATTGTTCCATAGCCGTTATGGATTTCCGCACTTGGAAGAGTAGTGCCTGGGGTGATTTTCTGTCGTTTGACAGACTGTGGGATGAGGTGGGAAACGCGTAGAGCCTTTATGGTCTTCCGCAATTGAAAGAGTATTGCCTGGGTGTTGATTCCATTACGCCACATAATACTCACTGGCATGACAACTGATAAAAGTTCCAAAGGGAAAACATGAATTACCCAAAAGGGGGGGAATAAATTTTTTACCCATGATACCAGTGAAAATACCCAAGCATTACATAAAATATACTCCTATCCATTAACGATAATGAGGAAAAAAAAAAAAAAACTTTTTTTTTATACGGGGGAAGGGAGAATGTAATGGGGGATATTTTCGACCCAGTTTAGGATGGTTGGGGGGAAGGCCCAAAGCTGACCGAAAACACACGAGATAGTCCAGATACTTGGATTAAACGAGAATCTGGAGATAGGTGACTAACCACTAGTTATCACGGGGACCACGGTGATGCGACCCAAGGTCGCCACGGGAAAAGTAAAGGACCACCACGTGTTGTCACGTGAAAGGAACCCGTGGTATAAGTCAGACTTGACTCTGGTCAAGTTTAGTTTGTGTCGACCTGTTGGAGCGAGAGGACGAGCGTCTGAATGTGCGAATGTCTACGTGAGTGCCTGAGGAGAAAGGAGACCTGCCGACGAAATGTTAAGCTGAGATCGACCATGCCAGCGTGTGAGATGTCCAAACGTCAGTGTTGAATCCATGGGACCCATCGTTGCTTGAATGCCTGCAGAAGACTGTTCGTTAAAAGGCTGCGTGAGTTTGTGTACGAAAGCGGTTCAATTAGACATCGACTGGACGATTCTGTTTGTCGTAAGTTGTAATACGTCAATAAAGTAATGTCTCGTAAGCTCACATCGGTGTCGGCTTGTGCCAGGTGTGTAACGTGAAGCGTGTCAGAATATCATCCACCACACACGCATGAACACCGCCTAGACAACGAGTAGAAATACAAAACCATTCATTACAGTATTCTATCTGAGTGGTAGACTAGTCAACATATTATATCTGTGTGGAAGACTAGTCAACATATTCTATCTGAGTGGTAGACTAGTCATAATATTCTATCTGTGTGGTAGACTAGTCAACAGATTCTATCTGTGTGGTATACTAGTCATCATATTCTATCTGTGTGGTAGACTAGTCAACATATTCTATCTATGCAGAAGATTGCCATCTCACCTACACTTTCCAGTGAAGAGAATCTGTACATTTTACTGAAGCAAACAATCCAAAACATGCACTTACCAAGATATATAGATCAAGGCTACACCACCTGCCCCCAGGATACCAACATGTTTCCTGGGATGATGATGATAAACCAAAAGTTTATCCACCAAAAGGAATGGCATTACTGTGGTGTGCTGGAGAAACAATATACTGACTGATTCACAATCTTCATATTCAAAGTTTTACTGAAAGTAAACTCAGTGACACTGAATTTTTTTTTTTTTAATTTAAAACAAAAAATATAAACGCAATAGACATGAAAACTTTCTAATGCTGTGTATATGTAACACTACTTTATGGCACAGAAACAGAAACCAGTATAGTGGATAAGGAATCAGAAGGTCAAATTTAATTGTCCGCAGGAAATAATATGTGGGAAACAAAACCAATGATAAATAAAGGTTCTAGACAGACTGGAAATGAAAGGACTGATTTAAAAGACATTTAAACAAAATAAAAATAGTGTGGGCACATTAAAAGATGTGGTTCTTATAATCGATGGAAAAACCGAAGTAAGATAAATAAAAGGTAGATAGTGATACAAGAAGAAAGATAACATCAAGAGATAGCTTGTTAGAGTCTAGAACTATGGTGAGAGACAGACAGTGTTGCTCAACTGCTGTAGTCAAACCTCACTGTGGAGACAGAAAACCACACGTCCCAGTGAAAAAAGACAGGAGCATGGCAAGCACAGTACAGGGAGGATGCTGCTATAAGCAGAACCGAGCCTAGTACTGCACCAACTAAAAGCTGGAAACTTTTTCAAGGCAAAGCTTATAAACCATTTCTGTAGGTGTGGAAACAAAGCAAAAACTACTTACAAAAGAATATGATCATAAATTTAACATGTTCAGAAACTTCTCACCAGTCTTTGGTCTGATAAACTCATTCAAAACAAATGATGTTAAATGAAATAATTTGCTTGTGATACACTAATGGAAACAGGAGCTGTGGAGAAACATGATCATCCATGCCAGTTAGCATTGATAACACTGCTGATACATAATACTTACCATAGGACCTGATAGTACTTATGCCAACTGTCTTGTCACACAAAGCGACTTATTCTCCTTCTTCTATCTTTACTTCACCAACTGAGAATATGCCTAAGCTAACATGCAGTCGTCCTATTCATCAACAATGTGTAGCTCACCATGTGTCCTTCCCACTGCACTTTCATTTGTCAATTCTTTGTACTACACGTCCTTTTTGTAAAATTTCTTTTGCCCTTTGTCTAGTCCAAGGACATTCTAGTTATAGTTTTATCAAGTTTTCTCAGTATGTGTGTTACCCAGGCTGTTGTATTTTCCTCTCCTCTTGATCTGCTTAATTTTGTTCTCTCCCGAGGGAACATGCATTAATGATTGTCATTCTTTTTAATTTTCTTGTGACTCTTCAAATGTATATGCACTTTCTCATATTTACTAATGCTGTCTCTGTCAGACATGTTCCCCATGTGGGTACAATGGCCCCATTGTGAGTGAGGACAAAAATAGACCCACTGCCTACTCAAAAGCATGTCGCAAGAATCTACATAATGTGGGCCTCCTTTGAAGTCAGAGCACATATGCCAGAGAGGCAAGGAACCAATAGTCTGCATGCAAATGAGTCAGACTTGTGAAGCGGATGTGTATGCAACACTCAGTTTCTGGAACAGAAGTAGATGATTACCAGAACTTTCTGCAAAAGTTTAAAGCAGGTGAACACGAAAAAGAATAAGAAAGAAGTCAGAAATGTAATTAAGAAATTATCTGCATGTTCTTCATCAACGTCTTCTGCATCCATTCGGCTGGCACTTTCTGTTTGTATTCTTCCTTGTTACAGCCATCACTATCACAATCATCATGTTATGTCGTTTTACATCACAGAGGGCTTGCAGTCCAGTCCACCGTTACACCTGTGCAATTGTCTTGATATCATGGATAGAATCCAATCTAGCACCTCTGGCCTGTCTCTTCTGCATTCGGCTCAGGGCTTCTCTTGGACAGCCTTGTGTCTTCAATCCATTAGTTTACCATTTTAGCGCTTGCTTGATGATTCTCTGTCCTTTTCCCCTTATGATGTGCCCTTATATTGTGTTCTCATTGCCTTACAACTGATGATACAAGCAGCTGCCAAGTCATGACTCATATTTACTCCCCCACCTTTTTAGAAACAGTTATGTTGTTTCCACCTTCCTAAGGTTTCAATATTTGAAAGTAGAGTCTACTTTTAATTTCCTACAATATCATTAGAGACATAACAAACATACAAAAAATATAAAAATGAGTCAATCACAAAAACTGAAATGTGTACACCGGGTATTAATATGGCAAAGTAACAGAATAATGACCAAGATCACTTTCAATGTTCCCAAAAATAGATAAAACTGATTAAAACAATTATTTAAAAAGTGCACTTATAAAAAATATGCTCAACATCTGGCATAATTTTACAATCAGTTATAACTAACATATATGCAATATTGAATAGTCAACAATAATAGGCAAACATAAATATCCAATATTAGAAAAGACACAAACTATATATACTCCAATTATAACCCAGAAGCGTTGGACAGGATACTGATGATGACATTTAAAAAAAAAAAAGGTTAAGGACCCTGTTATCTTTAAAGTCAGAGTGCATCTGCCTGAAGGTGAGGAACCATGAGTCTGCATACAAATAATTCAGATCAGTAAAATGAATGTGCACACAAAACTGAAACAAGACCAAAGGCCAGAAGTGGACAAACAACCATAACTTTTCTGTCGGAGTTTACAGCCAGTGAACACAAAGACGAAGACTGCTGCTATAATAAATATGCTCACTTTGGTAATAAAGAACAACAAACAGATGCCAGAAACAACCCCTCCCCCCATATAAGAAAGAAAATATAGTCAACTTATAACCGAAACACAGTCAAGACTGTACATGAGCAAGAAACCATGTGGGTGGAATAGCTAAACAAGAAATACTCACCAGAACATGATTCAGCCAAGATGGTATGATAGAGTCCAGGCTTTTGGGGTAGACCAGCTCTCTGTCCACAGCGTACAAAATCCAGAAAGTTACAACAACAAACTGAAATATATGTTTAAGTGAGGCAGTGACAGTGTCATGTTACAGGACATGATCACAACAACAAACTGAAATCAATGTTTATGTAATGCAGTGACAGTGTCATTTTACAGGTCATGATCACAACAAACTGAAATTTATGTTTATGTGAGGCAGTGACAAAGTCTTGTTACAGGACATGATCACAACAACAAACTGAAATATATGTTTATGTGAGGCAGTGACAGTGTCATGTTACAGGACACGATCACAACAAACTGAAATATATGTTTATGTGAGGCAGTGACAGTGTCATGTTACAGAGCACGATCACAACAAACTGAAATATATGTTTATGTGAGGCAGTGACAGTGTCATGTTACAGGACACGATCACAACAAACTGAAATATATGTTTATGTGAGGCAGTGACAGTGTCATGTTACAGAGCACGATCACAACAAACTGAAATATATGTTTATGTGAGGCAGTGACAGTGTCATGTTACAGGACACGATCACAACAAACTGAAATACTAGCTTACAAGTGACAACATAATAATAACCAAGATCACTTTCAATGTTCCCAAAGATAGATAAAACTGAATGATCACAATTATTTAAAGAATTATTTGAAGATATAAATAAAGAAAATAAATTTTTTTTTGCAAAATATGAGATGTGGAGAAAGAGATACAAAACAGACAAGGCTTTACAAAACAGGCATGGAAACACAAAACAAATGGTCTGACATAGAGAGGATGTCCAAATGAACACTGATGAATTAGCTGACAGGCTGGATTCCATACAAGATATAAAAAACACTGGAGAGGATATGATGGAACAGAGGAACAGAACATGAGCCTTTGTGATGGATAAATGGCACCACAAGATGATGATGATAGGTGTTATTTATTTGTTAGAGGATGTGATCGCAACAAACTGACAAAAATACTTATAATATGAGTCATTTGTTTTGTTACAGACCGTGATCACAAACAAGGGTAATAGAGTTGCCCATGAGTCTTTCCGTTGTTACATGATGTCATCACAACAAAGTGTAATATTTTTGTCTGTAATTAATAAGAACTCTGAAGGGCAGCACAACTTATCACAGACATCAGAAGGAGACAGTCATCATTTTTTGGCCATGTTATGAGATGAGGGAAAATAGAACATGTAAGAAAACTAAGTGGAACCACTAAGTTTCTTAGTATGCCTAGTCACCCTATGAATAAAAGATTCCAAAATCTAGCTTTGGGACGACTAAAGAGAAGTAGTTTCATCCACCAGGCCAAACAGCTCTGCAGACAAACCACTGATCTGCCTGTAACTGATAGCCCCTTAAATGCTGTCCCAGAACGGACCCCATAGAGAGAGGAGTATAAGTTTCCAATACACATCAACACAGAAGTGAAAGGAGTATTTAACAAGGAAGAACAAAACAGTGTGCAGCGTAAAACAGCCACCCTCAATCTACTTAATGATGAATACCCGCAGAATCTTTGGGTCCGTGTTTACACTGCAGACAGTGCAGTCAGAAACGGAGGTGCAGGATTGTACATTGAGTATATTAATAAAACCAGGGATACAGCTAAAATACCCACAGGAAAGCACTGTCACAACTATGATGCTGAAGCTCAAGCCATCAAAATAGCAGTAGAGAAACTACTAAATACAGGGTATTTTTCACAACCAGTGGTATTCCTGACAGATGCAAAAGTGGTACTTCAGGCACTCCGGTCTGGAAAATTACCAAGCATACGGACACTATTATCCGAACTAGGCAACTGTTGTAATCTAGTAATGCAGTGGATACCTTCCCACTGTGGAGTTCCCGGAAACAAAAGAGCTGATAAACTAGCTAAGGAAGGTGCAACTGAAGAACAACCTGACATACCAGTCTCTTATCAACAGAAGAAGAGAATAATGAAATCAATTAAAAAGCTACCGCAACTGGCAAAAGACGATTACCATATTATGGACAGATCAGAGCAAGTCATTATCCTTCGCCTTAGAAAGGGGCACAATCGACTTCGCTGCTACATATACAAAAATTTAAGACTGGCGAATCAGCTATGTGTACCTGTGGACTGGCACCTGGGACAACAGATCACATCCTCTAAGACTGTCCCAGATTCAACTCTTCCAGGCAAAACTTCTGGCCAAAATAGACACTTGTGGTAGCATTGCAGATATAGAGAATTTATTTCATGCGAACGAAAGAAGAAGAAGAAGAACATGTTGTGACCACTGGAAAGATCTGTGGAAGGATGGATAGAGGAAGACAACGAGAGAAGATTCTTGACAGTCTTGTTGCGTGGCATGGAGGTGTGTCAGCACACAAAATTATACATGATGCAGGAGATCGTGGATTATGGAGAGGCATGATCGCCCAGTCGGCAAAGCACCTGATGATGATGATGAAGGGCAGCAAGTACAACAGACAGCTTTGGACCATCAGAAGCTATCCCTCTTTGCAGAATGATTTGTTCCTCATCTCCTAAACATTCTTTGGGTGCAGGTACATCTAGGTCACGACTCTGGGTACCTTCATCTATTGTGAGTTTGAATTTGATACTTACCATCCCCATCGGGAATGCTACTGTTGTATGGAGAAAATCTCGGACCTTCAGCAACACAGACCTTCTGGCATGCTCTAATGGTGTCTTCTCATTACCATAGAGATCACTGATAACACAAAGGCCAAAATACACAGCCTGGAAGCACTGTAAAGGAAACAGAATGACACATAACAAAAACATGCTGGTATTAAGAAAACAAAGTTAAAGGTACACAACCCTTTTTATGCCATTGGTATAGTAGACATATGGTGCTAGAACTATATTTTTTAATAGATCAATGTTGTTATGGCAGCACTGTTCTTTCTTCAAACATGAGTGTGACTTCCAGCTCAATATAGAGGACTAGGCATGGCAGAATGTTTAGCTTTGATCTTATTTTTACTTCAGATAGCGCTTTTGCTAATTCAGTTACCAAAAATGGACAGAAGTCTACGGTTTCGCTGCCTAAGCTAATGAGTGCCTGGGGCAACACTGTGAGCTGTGTTTTTTATGTGGAATGCCTTTCATTTGTGGCTGAACTGTGGTATTCATTATAGCCAGTAGCTGATTTACATGTGGGCTGGTGAGAAACCTTATGTAACAATTGTTTGTGTGTATATCCAACTTATCATAACTAACTATTTCCAGAGAAACTGCATTTCTGATGGCAATTATTGGCTTTGGCGCCTCTAGCAACTGCCTTATGCATTTACTGTGTGTGCAAATTTCTGGATTGTACCAGCATTAATCGTTTGTTCACCAGTTTTTAAAATGGGACATTTTATTTGATTTTGACTGGCACAGAAACAAAGCATGTATGGGGTGACTCACTGCAGTGAAGCTGAATCCTTGACTACAATTACGACTAAACAAGCTGTGTGGCATACAATAAAAGCAAGGGATAGTACAATGTTAGTCTTCTTTTTCTCCTCTTCTAACTTGCACCTCATCAAAGTGTCGAGGGGAGACGCAACATTTGTTGATAGGCTCTGTAAAGAGCACTATTAAATTTGATGTTCATTTCTGTAAGGCTGTTCTTAATACCATCACTCCATCTTTTCCGAGGTCATCCGTTCGCTTTATACCCGTTGTAACATTTCAGTGTGGCTTGCTGTGGTAGACAGTACCAGGGCATTCTTGTTAGGTGTCCAAAACCACTTCATTTGTTGTTCTTTGATAACCTGTAGACTGGCTTTATTCCTATCATTCGTGATTTCGTATTCTGTCTTTCCTTGAAACTCTTGCAGCTCTTCTAAGGCATTTCATCTCTGTTGTCACAATTTTACATTCATTAGAGGATGTAAGTGTCCACATATGGCACTGATAGCATAGTGTTGGCCAAAAATTAGTTCTGATTAAATTCACTTAAGTACTCAAGGGTATCTACTTGTGTGTCACCAGGAAAGATGGTTGCCCCATAACTTGATTAGCTTTGGCACATCTTGAGCTAATTTCTCTTTCCAGTTTTCCATCGGATGTGAAAATTGCTCCCAAATACTTTAATTTTTCTGTTTGCCTAAAGGAGTTGTTTTTTAATTCTATTTCTAAATTGTATTTTTGTCTTCTTATCACCATCGTCTGCCTTCGTAATGTTTATTTTCATATTATTTTTCTCCCCTTTGTTATAAATTTGATTTAGGTGGTTCTGAAGGCATTCCATACTTTCTGCTACGAGTACCTGGTCATTGGCGAATAGTAATTCTGTAATATTTTTTTTTTCATGATTAAAGTTTGTTTCCTTATATATAGTATCTATGTATGTTATAAAAAGAAGTAGCAACAATACACAGCCCTGAGTTCAAAATAAATGTTCTTGTCAATCCTGCCTTTGATCTTATGCAGCATTTACTACATGTATACAGGCTTTTGCAAATATTAATGAGATGATTGCTGATTCCCTTTTTTCCCCATACATTTCCAAAAATAGCCCTCTCGAATCTATCAAAGGCTTTTTCCTGGTCTATAAATGTCAAAAAACATGTGTTATCGTGTTCCATTGCTCTCTCTGATAGCTGTCTCAATGTATGAATGGCATCTGTGCAACTTCTATTTTGTTGAAAGCCCACCTGTGTTTCTAAAAGTTTATTCTTACTGTTAGTAAGTATCTATAAACATTTTTTGTTGACACTGTTCATATAAGAATGACATACTAACAAAATCATGCATGAGTTTACATGAAGTTCTAGTGATACGACTCTATACTGTGAGATAACTATGAAACAGATTGCTATTTAGAAAAGGGGAATTAACTTCACTGAACTGAGTTTATCCCCTACTGTTGTGGCTCTTTGAAAAGTGACTGTTATCTGTGAGAATGCAGGCCTACAACCCAAACTATGAAGCTTCGGCAACAATCTCTGCTTGATCTGTACATCAGTGCCTGTTGTATACTGTCTGCTGACAGCTGGGTTCATTATTGAACCCACTCACTTGTTTTCTAATAAAATATAGCCCTGTTACTAACCTCATGAGAAAACATAAAACATGATCAAACTGTCAACAGTAGTAACAAACTGGCATATTGAAACACAAGTTATAGGACAATGGATGGATGGATGGATCAAAACAGCACTATGTTTGTGTTGCCAGAGTTAAGTCTAAACAAACATACTGAACTTAAAATTTATGAAAATAATTAAAAATAATATCCAAACCAAACAAAGCTAAAGCAAGAATATAAATGTCAGATCACAGATACAATTTCTAGTTCTTTTGCCTCTTAAATGAGGGACCAAGGAAATAAGGACATTCAAGAGAACCCTGAAGATGCACGCTGATGATTTCATTCATCAACAGATAACTCAGGGGAACACAGAGTTGGGGAATAGACTGTGAGCCTTACGTGATGTTTAAACAGCACAAGAGGATGATGATGATGGTGATGTCTCTCAAAAAAAGATAATTTTTTTAATTTTACGACAGGATGCTGCTACTGCAACCATAATTTGCTGGTAAAACAGATGACAGAAATAAATCTTCCAGTTTAGTTTACACAAGTCGTTGAAGCAATTTGTTTTAATTAGTTTTCTGTCTTGATCAATATCAGCATGATGTGCAATACAAACTGTGACCAAATAGTTATCAAGTCACAAAACAATGGCAACAGGTGTTACAAGCTTATACAAAAATGGGAATTTTAAACACAGTTGGGTAAAAACCAAAATTATGTCCTTAATACTGCATTCAAGCTGATCAATCAATCTGGAACCATCTTCACAATGACGGCTGGCTGCAATGGATAGCTAACACACACACACACTACCTCTAGCCCTGACTGCACAATTTATGACACTGCTGAGTATACACTTTTTGGAGTTATTCTCCCAGATAAATCATGTCTACTTTTTGTCTCCCAGCCTTAAACTTTGCCCAAAAGTACTGTTTTGTAAAAATCTTATGTTTTGTTTTGAGGCTAAAATATTTTACTTCTCTCTATTGTATATCATTCCAAAATTCCGTTTTCAATCCTAATCTGAAAATTTTTTTAACTGATTGGTTTTTTCCCCCTCATGAAACACAAACTACTCTCCTGTAGATCCATGTGTCTAGGACTTCACATTTATTTTCTCATGTTGCCAATTTTTGAAAATTCTGCAGTTGCGGATTCTCTATGGCCACCCAATCAGCATCTCTGCCCTGTCATTCTAGGCAGGAAACAATTCAGACTGATAATAGCAAGCACTGCCTTACTGACACACTGCTTATATTTGCAGCCATATGAAGTTATGGTTAAAATAAGCCGCCAATGACAAAAAAAATGTATGCCAATTATTGGACAGGGGGAACGGGAGAGGGGAAGGTGGGTGTTTCAAGCCCCCGGGGACTTTTGCCCCCAGGTTCTGGCACTAATGAATACACTGCAGCATGATGTACTGTATTGTACAACAATAATTTAATATTTAAAAAATAACATTACTTTAGCAGACACATAAAAAAACAACATAATATAATCACCAGAAGTTGCTATGAAAAAAAAATTATATAAAATCTTACAAGATTAATTATAATAAGATTATTAACCAAAATAAATTATTACTGTGTTCAGAGTTGATGAACAGGATACTAGAGTGGCAGACAGACTGTCACTCATCCTGATCCCCTAATATAGACACGAGAGCAAACACAAAATTATCTACACTTCTGACATAACTCTTCTTACATTGTCCACACTGACTTCTGTCCTCGCTTATTTTATTATACAGGTATGGTAATGATATGAAAGTTTTATCCTAATTCTGTTATTTTGCTTCCTTCTGATGCAGATAAATCCTAGCCACTCCATTAGAAGTTTGCATCAAAGAGGAACAACGAGGAGTGATAAGATTCCTCTGGTGTCAGAGGGTGTTAGAGGTTCAGAAATTCACCCTAGACTATCGCAATATGGAGGAAGAGCATGACCAAATAAAACTGTGTTTTTGTGGATTGAGAAGTTTAAAAGTGGTGGAACAAGTGTAACGCATGAAGAGTGAGCAGGACGGCTATCAACCTTCATTATGGGTGACAACATTCAGTCAGTTTGAGAGATGGTTTTGGCAAATTAGTGAATTACCATCGATAAGGTAGCATCTGCATTACACATTAGTCATGGTTCTACCCATAAAACCGTCTACGACAAGCTCAGCTTTCACAAAGTCTCTCCATGGGGTTACCAAAATAGCATACTGCCTCAGACTTAGATGTGCAAAATACGGGGCAAAAGTGGCTTCACTTCCAACAAAAACCTTTTATTTGGAGGGACTACAAAAGCTTGCTGATCGTTGGGCAAAGTGCATTGATAATCAGGGAGTATACACAGAAAACTGATCTGCATAGATGACACTAAAACCCTAGCTTCATGTAAATAAATAGAAGAATGAACAGTGTAGATAATTTCTGAATCTCCCTCAAAAGTAGGGATGATACTGTCCTTAGCGTCCATGCATGACAACATCATTGCTATTAATTTGCATTGAAATAATAATTATGTCATAAATAAATTTTTTATTTTGTTAGGTCTTATTGTCCTAAAAAAATTGATATATGGTTGCTAAGGCATATTCCATAAACAAGAAAGTTACAGTTTAAACACATTTTCTGAAAGCGCTGAAAAAGTATTTTGGCACTCCTTGCAATGACGATTCTAGGGTGTTCAACCCTACCAGGACATCACACGGAGCCATGAACACTCGGTGACACAAAGTGCCCCCATTTGGATGAGAATCACCCGGTGACAGGTCCCAGAAATTTGGTTCAATTCATAGTTTGGGTTATATTAGGACCCTTAGCGACAACCAGGGTGGGGCTTTAAGACGAAGAACCGTGTCCAACATTAGGATGCATCATATTCAGCTAACCCCAGGGGGATGCAATCTATTGTTTGTTTGTTTGTTTGTTTTAGTATCCAGAAGCCATGAGTTGTTAACCCTTAGGCTGGGTATTATGGATATCGCAACCTTTCGGCCTTGATTCCATTGTAAATACCGTAAATCTGGGAGAAAATGTGACTTTCCTGCCTACCCCCGGGATTGAACCCGGACCACAAGGAGTACGTCACCCGGTCTCCGCGAAATCCGGTTTAGCCAATTCCGCTAGAGAGCCGGGCATCAATCTTTTGTAAGTTAACATTACTGCAAGTGCCCACCTTACAGAACATAATCCAGTGTTTGTGTAAGTTCACATAATAATACAATTCGTTAAAATGTAATACTGTTTGAGATTAGGGTGAAGTGATATTACAAATTACAGAACATTATTATGTGAACCTACACAAACAATGGATTGTCTCCCTTATAATCTCTGTGAACCACTGATTGCGTCCCTCTAGGGTCGCCATTACAAGGCATGCCAGTATTTTTCTCCTATGTTCCAACTGTTTATGTAATGGCTTTGAATAGAGTAGAGCCTTGAATGAGGTACCGTTGCATTTCTTTTTCTCTACCACTAACCATCCCCCCCCCCCCTTTTTTTTCGTGATTGTAACTACATTAGTTGTGTTGTTTGAAAATAACTCAGAAAATCTTACAAATGTGTACCCAATAAAACTTCATTAACATCCCTAGTAAGTATAAATAATTATATAATGATACTGATAATATGTATCTACTAAAAAGTAAGTATTATATTAGGGCTATCTTCCGAATAATGGTTCCAAATTATCCAGGCCGAAAATATACCCTAAGAGGGCCTCAGTCATGTGTCAATTTTGGACTGGGGATAAACTAGATGTCTGGGACTCAGGAGCAAATAAAATGAAGGAAGCTGCAGGAGATGCGGTAGCTGCTGCTCGTGAGTTCCAGCTATCTTATAGCCCCAATCCACGCCTCGCGTAGCGGCGTGGGAGATACTCTCCGAGGTGGCGGTAGTCGCAGGAAGTGCGCAATTAAAGTTACCGGAAATCCGCAGCTGACAATTACTGAGGCCCTGTTAGGGTATGTTTTCGGCCTCCACGCTATAATTTGGAAGATAGCCTTTCTCAGTTATTAGTATTATTATTATTATCAGCAATGTGGTCCTAATGATTTCACTTGTTTTACTCACAATGTTCCATACAGTCAGAAATTTAAATTTTCCACCAAATCCAGTATTACCGAGATCAATTAGAAACAGATCATAGTAGACGGAGACGGCGTCTACGATGAAGATGAGAAGATGTACACTGAGGACGAGAGGACTGATCGCCATTTTGAAGCCGTCTGCAGCAACCGGTGCCCGACCTCCACGTGATCGCTATAAATATCCCTCTGCCTCGTCTGTTATCAACAAATTAACGTACTGATTGGACTCATAAAATAAATACAGATTGGACTTATATAAACTTTTGTTAATCGATTAAGTGCCGTCTTCACAATGAAGGTTCACTAGGATATAATATATCTTCAGTACACTCTGTGTCCTGGTTGTACACTCAGATTGCTATAACCGCTGTTAGTCCATCTCTTGATGTTATCCCCCCCCCCTCCCCCCGCTTGTATTGTTGTCTAGCTCTTGTTATTTTCTGCTCCTATGTGTCTCTTGAGTGTAATTTGTAAAAGAATGTTATTTCTTTTACTGTAATCGAAAAATTGTGTTTCTCTTTGTTGTTTGCAGCATTTCATTCCCAGTATTCTCAGGACCTCTGATTCTTCTGCTTCTTCTTCGCGTTCATCTTCTGTATACTTCTGCAGGAAGTTCTGGTTGTTCGTCCACTTCTGAACTCTAGTCCTGTTTCAGAATCCGTGTGTTGCGCGTGGATCCATTTTACAGATCTGACTCATTTATATGCAGACTGTTGGTTCCTTGCCTTCCAGCACATGTACTCCGACTTCGAAGGAAACTCACATTTAATACATTCTTACGACATACTCTGTATAAGCAGAGCATCTATTCTCGTTTTCCCTACAATAAGGTCATGGAACCCACGCTGGTACCTCTGTGTTTGACTACTGTTTGATTTCCATGAAATTCCATCTCTTCTTGTGTATAAGCTGATCCAGAGTCTCAGTTCGATTTTCTAGTTGCCTGTTTATCGTCTATGTCAGCTTGTACAGTGTACAGGCTGTTGCTTATCGGCCAGGTGTCTTCTCCAATCTGTAATGGATCTTTAGTATACTCTTCCTCTAACTGTCTCACTTCTTTTTCTCCTTTTTCTTCGTTCGTCGTTAAAAAAGGTCTGTATGCCTCTCACCTGTGTGTACACTTCTTTCACTTTGCGCACTTTCTCAGACTGCTGTTAGTTAATCTGTGAATGTTAACCTCCCTCTTGTATCGCCGAGCACACCTTACCTCAACGTTTCCCTCCAGTAAATTTTGTCATTTAATGTACCGAAACATTAAACTTATCTCTTAATAGATTGCATTTCTTTTAGCAACCATGTTTCCGTTTCGTCTGAGGAGAATGGCACTGCGAGAAGTTACAAGGGGATCTGGCTGACGCTCGACACTCATGGAAAAGCGAGACGGAAATACAATCAGTTACTGGTACCATCGGAATTTTAACTCCGCTTGCTGCTGAAGATGGAGACGGAGCGCTTGTGGGGAGGAGGGGAGTCATGAGGGCTGTAATGTCGATTCTTATTTCAACATTCTTTTTGTTAATTGTTAGTCAAAATTCACAACATTCATTAGCAAATGCAGATAGTTAACATTGCAGTTAATTGTCTGAGTGGGTGATAATTACTACAAACAGCAGCTCTCTGATAAGTAGCCAATCTTTTTTTGTCCTGGTGGTGGCCTTCAGCTTACGATTATTGTAAAGGTTGCCGTCAGATCGAGAATGGACGAGTATATGATATATCACCCTCCTAATCTTATAAGACATGTTTCCAAAGAAGTATTTTGTCGTAGATGGTGTCTGTCGTAGCTGATGTGACGCTGACTGACGCTGATGTCGGCATCCATGCAGTGTGGCCGTCCACAGCTGCAATGATAGCCGCTAAAACTAGGATGGTTTGTATTAAAATGAGCGCATATTTTATTCTGCATAAACATGGAGCCACAAGCCAGCAAGAATTC
Organism: Candidula unifasciata; assembly: GCA_905116865.2. Classification (NCBI taxonomy): domain Eukaryota; kingdom Metazoa; phylum Mollusca; class Gastropoda; order Stylommatophora; family Geomitridae; genus Candidula; species Candidula unifasciata. The sequence goes on along the minus strand of CAJHNH020000219.1, from coordinate 239,460 downwards.
ACTCTATGCCATATTGAGTTCGGCATCAATAATAGTTGTTTTTCTTACATCCCTAATGTTATCCAGGTCAGTGGAAAACTCGGGACACAGTCCTTACGTTCCAAGAGCCTAGTCGAAGCTTGCCTGGTGCTTTGGTTTTTACAGCCTACAGTTCGGATTTTGTCCTAGCTCCAAGCACCCATTGAAGCATAGAAGCTGTGGCGGATCAACACCTTATTGGTTGGGGGCTGCCCAGCTTGAGGCGGGCGGTAGTTAATCAGTGACATTCCAAGATGTCTCCCACCGTCAGAAGCAACCCGTGGCGCCCTTGTCTACAACAGTTTGACAAGGACTTATAACCCGCCACTTCTGCCTTTCGATTTGTTTTTGAGACCATGGTGGACTCCAGAAGTAGAACAGGCGTGGAAGGCAAAGAGAGCCGCAGTGAAGCAGCTAAAGAAAATACGACAGACACCCTCAAGCTCACGAGAGAAAGTGGAGATGGCGGAAAATGTAAAAAAAAGATAAGGTGGAGGTTTTCAAGCGCTGTGCTGCACAGGCCAACAGAGCAAAGTGGGAAACTTTTGTGTATGACATGGGAGGCGATAAAACATTGGAGAAATTCGGGAAAATGCAAAGGCAGATGCAAAGAAAAGATCGGCCCATGACAGTGGGAATAATCTATAGAAACTATGTTGTGCGTATGACAACAGACAAGGAGAAAGGGGAGGCTTTTCTCCATAGTTTTATAGCTCAGACAGATCATAATGATGTAGACATCAGGGATGCATTTAGAAAGGAGTTAGCTGGCACCTTAAAAAATTTGCACTATGAAGATATGATAAGAGTAGAAGATATCAAACAAATTTGGAAAAAGGCAAAGGACACTGCACCAAGGCCTGATGGGGTCAGGTATAGCCATAAAAAGGCTTTGAGCAATATGGACCTGGCGGAGATGGCTGACTGTTTTAACCAGAGCATTAAGACAGCAAAAGTACCGCAGGACTGGGTGCACAACTATCCTAATCCCACTACCAAAACCTTTTAGGGATCATTCAAAGCTCAGTGGCTTTAGAATCACCGCCTTACAAAACACATTTGGAAGGTCTTGGAGAAGATAGTTGCTGTAAAGCTGCAAGAATTTTTTTGAAAGGGGAAAGCTTCTCCCAAGAGGTCTGGGAAGCCACACATGGGCAAATGCGGCCACTTTTGCTTTGGACATATATGAAGGGTTCCAGAACAGACAGGAAACTATGGCGGTAGGACTGGATCTCGAGGATGTTTATAACAGAGTAAGATACGACATCTTGATGACTGCACTGAAGGAGAAGGAGGTCAGTCCATGTATGGTGAATTGGGTTGCAGCTGTCCTGTATTCACGTCGATTTGCACTCCGACTGGGCTCATGGACCTCTGAACCATGCACTTTGGCCCCAAGACTGCCACAGGGATCCGCTATCTCGCCCGTGCTCTTTAACGCGTATACAAGCAAGATTGCAAGCCTAGAAGCACCAGGAGTTGGAAGGATACTGACTTTTGCGGATGATATACTTGCATATAGGCAGGGGGAAAAGAGGAAACAAACAGCCCGGGAGCTACAAGCGACAGTGGACAAAGTGACTGAGTGGTGTACAGAAATTAGGGCTGTCGCCCACCCAGAAAAGTGTTCTGTTTTGTGGTGTTCTCTGGACAACAGGATCGTTAAAGCTAATGTCCCAAGTCTCACGATAGATGGTAGAAACATCAACAGAGAGAGCAAACTGAAATGCAGTGGAACCTCACTTAACGAGCATAATTCGTTCCAGAATCATACTCGTTAAGCGAAGCACTCGTTACGCGAAACAATTTTTCTCATATAAATTAATGTAAAATACGATAATGCGTTCCATGTCAAAAAAAAAAAATGCTCACAAAATGATATGTATATCATCATCAGGTGCCCTGCCGACTGGCGTAGGCGATCATGCCTCTACATAATCTGCGATCTCCTGCAGCATGTATCAGTTCGTGTGCCGACACACCTCCATGCCATGCAACAAGACTGTCAAGCATCTTCTCTCGTTGTCTTCCTCTATCCCTTTTTTCACAGATCTTTCCAGTGGTCACAACATGTTCTATTTTCCCTCTTCTCATAACATGGCCTAAAATGCAGAGACTGGCCAGCAGGTGCCACAGAGGTGGAAATACAGCAATTAATTCAAGAAAATGCTCGCTCAGAAGATTTGATCATTTACACAGAAAGAAGTGCTTGTGGTTTCTTAGGTTGACGTTTGGTGCAGGAGAGCCTGGCATATGATACCACAACATCCAGCTTAAGAATGGAGGTGGAGGCGGTCACTGCGGCTTTCCGCTGGCTCGAGAACACGACACACACAGACATTGTGATTGTAACTGACTCAGAAAGCATGCTGAGGAAGATCAGGACAGGCATGCCTCGCTGCGGAAGACACGGGTGAGGAGTATTGTCTGGATTTTTTAACAAGGGGATGCCGGTGTGTTGTGAAATGAACAGACAGATGGACTGGCTGGCTCTGCACAGCTTGGTGGAACACTGATGAATGTTAGGGCAGACGTGGTTAGTACATTATGGGAGAGATTGTACAGCTCGGAGGAGCAGATTGATCACCACAGTGTGGTGAGATTGATGCAGTTGGGAGTGACGAGCGGTTCTGGCAGATGCTCGAGGCTCAGAGGGAAGGCAAGATGGACCTTTAATCAGAAGGCAAGATGGACGTTTAACCAGAATGCTACTGGCACCATTAGTATCGGAACTCTTCGCTGGCTGCTGAAGATCGGGACGGGGCGCTTATGGAAATGCCCCAAGTGCTGTGATGTCGGTTCTTGATTCAAATCAAATCAAATCAAAATCTGAGACCAGTTACGGCCAGGGATGAAGTTCCTCCTTTCCATAGCACAAAACCTGGGATGTATTGTAGAGACCACATGTTGCACATGTATCATGATCATTTCCTCATCCTGGCTTATTTACTCTAAAGGAAAAGTAACACCAGTATGTCTGGAACAAAGCAGGTTGCAGAGGCTGCAGAATAAGAAGTGCTCTTTTTGTCCTCCTGTCGAAGCTTTCCTTCTAGTCCAGCTGTCAACCAAGGTTAAAGGCCAGGTCTGCCCTGCCATAACACAAAGCGTTCATGCTGCACTTCCTCTTCCCACGATTTGGCTAGTATCCTCACCAAAGCGCTCCTCTGTCCGTAGGGGGCAGATTATGGGATGTCAGGTGTTGTATAAGCCACCCAACATTCAGCGTTGACAGAAGACAGCTGGTACCGACTGCTGTTAAATGGTAACTCAGTCATATCTGACCAAGGCTTGAAGTATTACCAAACCATTAGCTATGTGCTAACCGGAGTTCCATGAGATTATATACGTTTCTGAGCTTTTTGTTCCCTGGACCCATTCTATCTAAGTTGTTACTTCAGTTCTCTTTGTCCTTTAATGTAATTATGTGAACCCCTCCAGACACAAATAGTTAATACATATAGCAACTACTGTTTATCAGATAGAAGCAGTTGAACAAACACATGCCATGCAACTGAAAGCGTTCACTCTTTTAGTCTAAAATTAAATTTACTCTTTATATCCTAAAGTTCTCGTTTAAAGAAGCCACTGTTTGATTACGAAGACTTAAAACAAATAACAGTATTAAACAGAAGGAACGAAAGTATCAATCTGGTTGACATGAATTAATGTATCAAGTATCTGTAACAGAAGAAAGTAATAAGAGTATACTCTTTTTTTTTTAACTAACCAAATAACATACTGTGAGTTACTTGGTATATGAAGAGTTTATGAACCACACTTTCATGCCCACAGATAACAGAACTTCCTCTCTTGTAAACATAGTATTTAAAAAAAACATTGGCAAGATATAAGAAACAAAATCCATAACTCGTACATGTACTAAAGTATTATACTATAATACTTTAAAACAAATTTTTTAATTAATTATAAAAGAATTTGATCAAATGTATGCACATATTATAAGTTCTAAAAGAGCTACAAATATATGTAAAAAATAAAACAATAACAAACAAAATGCAGAACTTAGTGTAGATAAACAAACATTTTAAACAGTAGTTTTTTATATTCACATGACAAACAAACTGTTCATTTATTATTACAGACTACCATAAACATCAGACAGCAATGTACGAGAAGCTAGTTAATTTGATCATATTCTAGACAACTCTGTTGGTCAGCAACCCCAGGCTGTCTTCCAGGAGGGCTTCAACTCTCTGCCTCTGTGAGTAAACACAAACAGATAAGAGAGAGTTTATATCTGTGATCATAATCAAATGTATGACGTCTGTACAAACAGTATACGACTTATGACCAAAAAACAAAGAATACAACTGCCTCATCTAGAGCTTGACACTCTAATCCCCTTCAAAGTATTAAGGGCTGCACACAGTTTTCCCAATGGCCCCACCACTGATGGAAGAAGTCTCTGTGGCCAAGTGGTCCATCTGTTTACCTTATGCTCTGAAGGTCATAGGTTAATATCAGACACATGTCATTTGATTCCCGAGTGCAGCTTTTACAGAGATCCCTGGTGACTGTCACTGCAGCTTTGAAGTCTGTGCTTTGTGCAACGCTCTCAACTGGTGGCTAGCTGTTCTGCAGAGAGAACCTGAGCTATATAGGATAACCTAGTGCAATGGAGATCTGCTATCTTCTTCTTCACGTCATCTAGCTGTAAACTGTGGTAGAAAATTCTCGTTGTCCATTCACTTCTAGACTGCAGTCCTGTTCCAGAACCTGAGTTTTGCGTGTGCATCCGTTTTACAGATCTGACTCATTTGTACACAGACTGCTGATTCCTTGCCTCTCAGGAAGATACACTCTGACTTTTAGGTAAGCTCCCAATTATTCAACTCTTACGAAATGCTTTTGGGTAGGCAGTGGGTCTATCCTTGTTTTCCCTATATTAGGGCCCCTGAACCCACACGGGGAAGAGCAATGAAGATGATTCTCTTGACTTTAACCTTCTGAATTTATTGCTGGAAGTATTCTAGGAAAATCTTTTTGGAAATGGAGTACAGTTTTGCCATCACTTTCCATTAAATATCTTCTCATGGCTCAGACCACGTCTCTTTCAGTGACATTTGTTTTAGATTGATTGACCTTCGTGATAACAGCAGACATATTTTGCTTATATATATATAAAATTTTTAGAGTACCAATCCAAAGCTTGGATGAACAACAAACATACAATCAAAGGATACCTGAAACTTATCCAGTAATTCTGTTTTCTCCTTCACTTCAGTGTATGGTGGCACTAGAGCCTCAAGTCTAATAGCTTTCAGTGCCACAGGTTGGCAGGCAATCAAGTGTGATATTTCTTGTGCCTGAAAACAAAATATCACATTTCTTTTGGTAATGAAAAATAGAATTCAGTCAATTAAACAAAGAAACAAAATTAATTCGTTCGAAAATTCTACCTTAAGTAGCTAAGTAACTTACCATTTACTACGTACCTACTTATCTTTCTACACTTTTCTTTTCTTCCGCCTTTTTGCCCTTCTCCTCCTCTTGTTGATTTATCTGCTTTTGCTCCTTTTTTTTTCTAAATATTCTCCTATAACATTTTGTTTCTTCATTATATTTTTTTTAGCCTATTTTATTTTGATTTAAAAATATTATGTTTAACCCTTTGATGTCAAATTCTCCCATAGCCTCATTGATAGTGGTCATGGGGGGTTATGACATGAGTCACACAGTACATGTTTTTGGTACCAAGTACAGATAATATTTTAAGTAGGGCTGTACCGAATAGTGATTTTCACTATTTGGCCAAATATGAATAACGGGACTAACTATTCGGCCGAATACGAATACGAATAGTGTATAAAATATATCTTTAAAAAACACACACACACATTTATAAAGTCAAATGTACGCTGAACTTTTACTTCACAAAAAGTAGCACAGAATAGTCATCTTCTTCTTTAGCATTCTGAATCCTTGAGGTTTACTGCTGCAGATATCACTCGTCTTCCTTCATCTCTCATCTCTCTTCATAATTTGTGACACAAGTTGTTTGCAGGTCTGGCTGGACATTATCTCTTGAACTTCTTTTTTGTCTGCCTCGTGGTCTACACCCCTTCCTCTATCAGGTGTAAACATTTTTACTTCTCTGGCATCTGACATTCTTTCAAAATGTCCCAACCATTTTAGTCTATTAGCTCTCATGATGCCAGTGATCAATGGTGAATTAAACAGATTATGTGTTACGTTGTTGCTTCTCTAGACTGTTTTCAAAAACCTGTAATAAGGCCTCATCTCTTTTATTTCTGCTTCAAGTTTCAGAGCAATATCATGTTGGAGCAGTTGCAGTTTGCACCCAAGTACTTATATGTTTCCGTTAGTTTGATTTTCATATTATCAACTTGGATGTGGCCAGAGTTTATATTCCTTTCATGTCTAGTTATTCATACAGAATAGTAAACATTTAAAAACATTTTATGTTTTGCATCCTTCAGTCAGTCTGTGATAACTAATAACTAGGAATGAAAGAATCCTAAGTATTATAACAAGTAACTAAACTTGGAAATTGTCACTAACAGCTTGGTTAATGCAGGAAAGCTGCATTAGCTTTCAACAAAACCAATCGTTCCATGTTGTCAGCATGAAGTCCGTGTATGCAGTGTAAAGTAACTACTATTCGTATTTGGCCGACTGCAACTATTCGGCCAAATACCGAATAGTCAATAGGTCCACTATTCGGCCCCGAAGCCAATATTCGGTACAGCCCTAATTTTAAGTAACTAAACACAAAACAAACTTTTACTAGAAAGCTCACCAGAGGGTAAGGAAAAGACGCATACAACAGCAAATACATGTTTCAAGCAAGTAAACAGCAATGAACCACGAAAGAAAATATGGACAGGAAGAGCTATTACCCAACAAAACATAAAAAAGAGCCAGAGCAAAATGTAAAGATTTGAGAAAGATATGATGAACAATCATTCCAGCCTAGTTTAGAAACCTAAACAATGAATGCAGTGATTTTCAATTGAGAGATAGCTGGTTTAATCCCTGGAGCTGAGCTTTATAAAGTGCTGATTTTGTCTTGATGGTTACATTTATTAAAATGGAGAAAGACTGTTTCAGGGCTACACTGTGAATATCCAAAAAAAGATGTCCATGAATGTGATCTGCTAACTAGCTGGTGGCTTTGCATATGATGGCATAAATTAGATTGCAAATTGTCAGTCAGATGCTTCACTAATCTAAATTAAACCATTTGGGAAGTAAATCTATGGGGTTTCGATTTAAAATTTGATAATAATAATTTTTTTCATTGAAATCCTGGTTCATTGGCTTTTTGAAATAGGTACCTAGGGGTGAAAAGATTCATAGTTTGGCATTCAAGGCAGTGCAGAGGCTAGCAATTGGTTAAACTGATAAAACTGCTCACATTAAAATGCATTTAAGATTGTCAATGCATTTTTTTAAAGTATATATTTAAACCTAGATACCTTGTTTGCCTCATAGCGCAATCGCATTGTCCTGATTCTGTTCCTGGCTTCAGCCGCCCTGAGCACAGACAAATGGCAAAAAAAATAAATTAATGAAAAGACAGGAATGTCATGCAATGTGCATCACAATATCATTTGATTTGGTTTTTAGGAAACAAGATAGCAGTACATTGGCATACCCACAGCTGCTTTTTCTCCTGCAGCTTCAATTTTTCCCAAAGGCCATTTGGATATTTTAAACATCATTTACAGGCCATAAAATAAACTGTAAGCTTACATATTTGCTTTATTTAATCAAACAATAAATTAAGGATGACATTGCAGTATCAGACCAAATGATTGTGTAAGCCTTATACAGCCTGCAAGCCAAACATTCCCCAACACTAGTAAAGATACTAATTGTTCCGGTAGCACACTAAATGTAAACAAGTTGTAAAGCTCCTCTAATACATCCCTTCTTGCTGGACTTCCACTTGAGTTCCCATTTACCTTTCATATTTTGTGACATCTAACATTGTGTCTACAGCTAGCTTTGTGTTCATTAACAACTCTCAGTATGTTAGCTCAGTGTATTATAAATATTCCTATAACTGTCACTTCTACCTCCATTATTACCTTCCTGTTCAATGCCTCTCACTTCTGCATGATCTTGTAAATTTACCAAAGTAAGTCCATTAAATAGAAATATTCTTGTTATATCTGCCCTTGTAAATGACACAAAAGTGATCTCCATTGCTGCTTTTCTGCCCATGGTATCCTATGTCCGTTTACACTCCCTAATTTCCCTTTCTGCTGTCCTTCACCTTGCTTCTTTAGATGGTTTATACAAAAAAAAAGTTGAGTTAATGCCTTACCATAACCTCTCATCCACCCCCCCCCCCCCCCCAACCCAAATTTCTTGGTTACTTCCTGTCAAGTATTTTATTCCTGTGATGAAATATGAATGCAGAGACTCAACTGTTCAAGCATGGATGGAGATTTGGTGGCAGGTCTGACTGCAAAGAGATTTTATTATTTTTGCTCGTAATTGTTTTCTGTCCATTTGCATCATATTCTGGTAAAGGTTTTCTAATTCCAACATTTATTTTGTCAACCCTATTGTGAAGTTGATTAATTATATTTTTTATTTTAGATTTATATTTTTGTAAGTGGTGAATTAAGAATCGACATCACAACACTTCCCTAAGCACTTGATTCCACTCTTCAGCAGCAATGGAAGAGTTACAATTCTGATGGTACCAGTAACTGATTGTGTTTTAAATGTCAGCAAGATCCTCCGGTCACTCCTCACAGTGTCATTCTCCTCAGACCGTAATGATCTATTTGTGCCTCGGCACTCTTCACACGATCTAAAAGGGCCCTTAAAGCATTTAGCTTCTCATACATCTGATCACCTCCAAGTGGTGCAGAACTGACCAATCTAACTACCTGCTCATTTCCAAGCACACGAGCATAACCAAGAGAAAATATCCAAGGGACGCTAACTACCCAGGACTTCTGAAACGATGCTTGCCACTCTGTATGGAAAATGCATCACTACCTTTTTTAACATGCTCTGTGTCAGTTACAATTACAGCCTATGTGCACAGCTGATTCTTAAGCCAGTGAAAGGCTGCAGCAACTGCCTCCACCTCCATTCTCAAACTAGACGTTGTGATGTCATATGCTAGATTTTGCTGCACTTAGCAACATTCATTAACTTTTACTGTTAACCCCAATGTACTTCGTCTGCCTCTCAACACTGAGCCATCTGTATACATAATCACATATCACCTGGTTGAGAACTGTCATGAATCATTTTTTTGAACTTCTGATTATGCAGTACCAGCTGGCCAGTCCCTGTATTCATGACCTAAAGTGGTTAGAACCCCACACAAACCTGATTCTTTCTTGGTCACTTTAACCCACTCTCTCCTCCCCCACATTTTTCAAGCCTACAGACATTTCTAATTGCTTCTTCAGACTGTGCCATCCAAGACCTTCCTCTTTTCAGTCTGTGACTTTTAGCTCTACCAAGAATTTCATGCATGAGGGGCTTCTTATCTGCAGCTACTATGAGATATGACTGCTTGTAGAACTTTAAGCCTATCTGGGTAAATTACACAAAAAGCAGCTCACAATGATAGTGATTTCCCTTCCCATTGATGCCTCTATTTGGTTTGGCACTTGCACTATGTTGCTGGGGTTTCAGGCTTAGCAAGTCGTATTTTACTCCTTGTTGTCAGTGGCTGGCAATATGGCGTCTTCTATGCTGTGAGATTTTAACGATCCCAAAACATGTAAAACAGGGCCTAATCCCAACCCCCAAACTCCACAGCCTCAGCCTATGTCTGACGACTGTATGCAGCCTCTATTATATGCTGCATACAGTCCTGCAACCTAGGATGCACCCCTGTGACATAGTGCAAGCGCTACACCAAATCAAGGCATCAATGTAAAGAGAAGTAACTCTCATTGTGGGTCACTCAATGTGAATAGAGCCCCTATCTGCAATAGTAGGCAGTGCAAGTATATATCACATGCATATTAATGGGTATCTTTTGTACATCCTAGAATTACCCACATGGCTTCAATCTGAATGCATTCAAGTTTCAACAGCTAACTCTTTGATACGGTGAGCATTCTAAGTCCATAATCTATTCCATTGCTGCCATAATCTTGAGCCATTTTTGACATTTCACCGCAACTGCCTCCACATGATCCGTGAAGATGAGGCTTCTATCAAAAATTATACTCAGGTATCTCAGTTGGGGGGGGGTTGGGGAGGGGGGGGGGGAATACAAAGGCAGAAGAAGAAGAAGACCTCAGTTTTCTTTTTCTTTTGATGATTCTGTCATTAACTGTTAGGTTTGAAAAATGAGCTCTTACAATTTATTGTCCAGAAAGCTGCCTTTTCTGAGTTGATGACAGTACCCATCTCTGCACACCAGTCAGTCGCTTTGTCTGAAGTTGCTTATAGCTCTTGGACTGTCTGTTTCCTAACACTCCCCTGCCTATATGCAAGAGCATCCTCTGCAGATGTCAATATCCTTCCAACATTTGGTGCTTCAAGTTCTGCAATCTTGCCTGTATACACATTAAAGAGCACTAGTAAAATAGCAGAACCCTGGGGTGATAATACATGGTTCTGAGGTCCGTGTACCCAGACAAAGGACAACCATAAGTGAATGCAGGACAGCTGCTATCCAGTTCACCAACCAGGGACAGAGCCTCTTCTCTGTGAGAGCAGATATCAAAAATATCATATTTGACTCTATTATAGGCATCCTCAAGATCAAGTGCTGCCACTACTATCTACTGTCTATTCTGGAACCCCTCATAAACATTAAAAGCAAAGATTAAATGCATTTGGACAAGTATCTTTCCTTGGCCGGTAACTACGCAAACCTTTTGGAAGGAGCTCTTTCCTTTCTAAAAACATTTTAAGCTTAACAGCAATGAACTTCTCTAGCACTCTTTCCGTTCCTTCATCTTCTCCTCTTTCCACTATCTTTGTATCAAGCACAGAGCATGCATTCCATAGCTGCGTCAATGATTCTTTTTATTATTAAGTACAAAATCCATAGAAAATATCCTTTCAGTGGTGGAAGTAAACAGTAACTCTAATACTGTATGCCTGCTAGGGAAGAGGCAGAGGATGTCCTAAAGGAGTCCATATGCATGGCGTCATCCCACCCGCTAAACAGACGCTCCATGTTTACAATTGTACATCCGACAGCCATTCAACCAATAGGCATGCAAGTACACTGTAAGATTATGGAATTTTATCGAGGTTGTCTCCTCTTAATCCATTCTGTTTTGTGCCTTTTTGGTCACAGACAAGGGTCTTGACTGTAGAAGGAATGTCTTGATCAAGAGACTTACAACCTTAGTGTGCCCTTACACCCTATAGGTACAATTACTCATGGGGCTAGTATGGGCTATCAAAGGAGAACAACTGGTGTGCTCCACTGCATGAGAAATCTTATGTCTGCTGCCCTGGATTTATCTGACCCTTGTGTATTCCAGTGCAAAAATTTCATAGGTGGCCATATTTGCATATAGTTTGTCCATGTTGCTAAGGGCGCTAAGATGGATGATGTATATGAGTTGCAAAAAAAACATTGAACAATTACAGAGTTTTAAATTTCCCTGCAGCATCCAGTGGTTGCCATCGAGTGTCTGAACTGGTAAATGGTTTGTTTCAAGCGATAAAAACTGTTACAATATGTGATCTTTTGGCCTTGAAATAATCAGGGTAACTGACGCAGCCATGCCAGAAGCGGAACTCCTGATATGCAAATATGAGACTAGCACCACAACGCAAGAGCACATCCAGGCTAGGAAATGTGACCAATTCTAACTTCATAATCTCATCATTTGAAAGAAGTCAATGTTTAAAACATAGATATAGACAACAGTCCACACTCAAATCATCAACTCCAAAATCATAAGTTTCTCCTTTTTTGTTTGCTTTGAGTTGAGTCAAGAATCGTCCTCTCATCACTTAGAACTTTCCCATATGTGCTCCATCCTCATCTTTAGCAGCCAGAAAAGAGTTAAAATAACAAAAGAACAGCAGCAGTTTGATTATATGCATTTCTTGCCTTTCATCTAAGTGAACAGTGTTAGCCAGCATCACATTTAAAATATGATCACCACAAACTTAAACTGGGAACAAAAATCTTACTTCAGCTGTCCTATTATTCTGATATGCTTGTCTCTTTCAATCTCTGCTTCTATTGACACCGGCTTTATCTGACTGTGGGAGGTGATGAGGGGGAATAAAATTAATTAATAAATTGAACTGTATAGGTAACCATGGAAGGGGATTATCATGTAGTTTTACACCTAACCCATGAGCTACAGTACTTGATGATTATGGTGATGACATGTGGAAACAGACACAAAGGCACAACTACATGCCCACAGAAAGACACAAAGTGTGTGCACACATATGTACACATACAAATTATAAAAGGAGGTTCATTGTACACTCTCATTATACATATTAGTTGAGACTGTGGGGAGTCATAATGGTTTGAAGGTAGCACACTTGTCTGCCCACCCAGTGGTCATTGGTGTCAGCCTCCATAAAGATACAGTTCTTTAAACTGACCTAGGCTTTCCCATCAAACCAAGTAAAATGATATCCAGGGAAGTAATGAAGCCAGCAAGATACTGACCACATCATCCACCATGGGTCTATAGAAATCATGGGTTGAGCAACATTTGTCCGTTATATATTAGGACATGGAAATGTAACCCTCTTGACACCATATGATCTTGCGTAACAAAAACCGGATAAAGGCACAGAATACTAAAGAAACTATGTAGGTTTTCACAGATGCTCAATATAAATAAGAGGTACAAGTTCTCTTCTTCTTCTTCTTTTTGTTTTTGTGTTTTTTTGTGTGGGTATCCTCCCTGTCAGTGGTTTACAGCTGAGAAGGCAAGATGCCTCTACCGTAATCTTGAATTTTCTGTACATATGGGCAAATGTTCAGTGATTTAAGTTCATTCAGTCTGAAACAGTTGTTACAGTAACCACTTTAATTCTGGGAATTTGAGTTTAAAGGCAATAAATACTTAAATCAGAGTTGAGCTGACTCAAGAACTGACATCACAGCGTTTTTGGCATTCCAATAAGTGCTCCATTTTTAGCAGCCAGTGCAGAGTTCCAATACCAATGTCGCCAGTAGCAGTCTAAAAGTTTGTCTATCTTGCTTTTCCTCTAAGAGTCAGATCAACTCATACTTAAAAATGAAGGTGTTAACAATATACATGTTGGGACAGAAGTAGTTATTCTAAAATATTCAGAAACAAAGACTCAATGTAACATCTTTTTGTGATAGAATAGAGCAAGAACATTGTATAGAACTGAGCAAGAACATTGTATAGAACTGAGCAAGAACATTGTATAGAACTGAGCAAGAACATTGTATAGAACTGAGCAAGAACATTGTATAGAACTGAGCAAGAACATTGTATAAAACTGAGCAAGAACATTGTTTAGAGCAAAGCAAGAACATTGTATAGAACTGAGCAAGAATATTGTATAGAACTGATCAAGAACATTGTATAGAACTGAGCAAGAATGTTGTATAGAACTGAGCAAGAACATTGTATAGAACAGAGCAAAAACATTGTATAGAACTGAGCAAGAATATTGTATAGAACTGAGCAAGAATATTGTATAGAACTGAGCAAGAATATTGTATAGAACTGAGCAAGAACATTGTATAGAACTGAGCAAGAATATTGTATAGAACTGAGCAAGAACATTGTATAGAACTGAGCAAGAATATTGTATAGAACTGAGCAAGACCGTTGTATAGAACTGAGCAAGAATATTGTAAAGAAATGAGCAAGAACATTGTATAGAACTGAGCAAGAATATTGTATAGAACTGAGCAAGAACATTGTATAGAACTGAGCAAGAATATTGTATAGAACTGAGCGAGAAAATTTTATAGAACTGAGCAAGAACATTGTATAGAACTGAGCAAGAACATTGTATAAAACTGAGCAAGAACATTGTATAGAACTGAGCAAGAATATTGTATAGAACAGAGCAAGAACATTGTATAGAACTGAGCAAGAATATTGTATAGAACTGAGCAAGAACATTGTATAGAACTGAGCAAGAACATTGTATAGAACTGAGCAAGAACATTGTATAGAACAGAGCAAGAACATTGTATAGAACAGAGCAAGAATATTGTATAGAACTGAGCAAGAACATTGTATAGAACAGAGCAAGAACATTGTATAGAACTGAGCAAGAATATTGTATAGAACTGAGCAAGAACATTGTATAGAACTGAGCAAGAACATTGTATAGAACTGAGCAAGAACATTGTATAGAACAGAGCAAGAATATTGTATAGAACTGAGCAAGAATATTGTATAGAACTGAGCAAGAACATTGTATAGAACTGAGCAAGAACATTGTATAGAACTGAGCAAGAATATTGTATAGAACTGAGCAAGAATATTGTATAGAACTGAGCAAGAACATTGTATAGAACTGAGCAAGAACATTGTATAGAACTGAGCAAGAATATTGCATAGAACTGAGCAAGAACATTGTATAGAACTGAGCAAGAATATTGTATAGAACTGAGCAAGAATATTGTATAGAACTGAGCAAAGAATATTGTATAGAAATGAGCAAGATCATTGTATAGAACAGAGCAAGAACATTGTATAGAACTGAGCAAGAATATTGTATAGAACTGAGCAAGAACATTGTATAGAACTGAGCAAGAACATTGTATAGAACTGAGCAAGAACATTGTATAGAACTGAGCAAGAATATTGTATAGAACAGAGCAAGAACATTGTATAGAACTGAGCAAGAATATTGTATAGAACTGAGCAATAACAGCAATATTTAGTGAACTGACTGTTACTATCATCATCAATCAGCAAGTCGTTTACGTATCCCCCTTCATGGCACGCCTGAAAGTATCCCTTTTCCTTGTCAGCTCTCCGGACCTGCTGTGTGCTTTCAATGCCAATGCAATTTGAATGTCCTGTATCCATCGACCCCTGCCTCTCCTTCCACAAACTGCACCCTCGACCACTGTCTTTTCCACGTTACTATAAAAGTTAATTAATTTAAATATACCTCTGTTTCATTTTCTTCAGCTCCCTCAGCCGTTTCTTGCTTTTGTAACTAGCATCTTGAATTTCTTTTGCCGGCTCTTCATACTGAAAGGAAAAATATGTTGCTCAAGAAAAAAAAACCGGGGCTTTTCCCCCCAGGTGGTACACAATACCTACACCCATTTAGGTCTAATTGTTTTTTAAGATTGATAATTTTTTTTAAACTGTTGGTCAATTTAGCTCAGTTAAAATCCACCAACCTAACCCCTGTAAAATTTGAGTCCATTAGCTTATGGCATGGTTTATTTTACAAAAGATACCAAAAGCAATAAGCAATTTACACAAGATGAGAATTTGTCAGAGGATATATTAAAAGCGTAGGAATTTTCCTGGAGAATAAAGACACCATTTTGCCTTGAAAAACAGCTCCAAAAACAAACATAAAATGTCATTACACTGATATGAAAGAGTGCTTGTTGTTTACACAACTTAGGTTAGTTAGTTGCATATCCTTTACAGGACATTGCAGAACCAACCTCAACAGCCCCTGGCTGTTGTGTGATTTTTCTAGGCAAATTTATGTTTAGTAGTTTGCCATTGCTTCTGGACGGTCGGCTTTTTTGATACCACTGTCGAAACCAACGCAAGGTGCATGGCCCGCAGCTGGTATCGAACCTGGCATCCCGACACTACGAAGAATTCTCATCGACTTAGCCACAGAGCCACACAACTTAGAGCAACCTATTAAACCTACGCTTTTCAACTGTCAAGGGAACCCTTTTCCATGCCCTTAGGTGTAAAGGTAAAGTCGGGAGATGTGAACCAGCGTCACTATAAACAGTTATAAACCATAAGCGCTCTGCCACCAGTACAGACAGCTGATAAGAAACTGTCCGCTGTCCGCACGCAACTCCGTAGCTACAGCGTTGTTCCTCTATTTACCCCAGAGTGTTATCTCTGGTACCAATTTTCTGGAGCCTAGGTGAACCCCGGGTTTCGAACACCGGCCATCGGCTGCAGCGAGTCGCAGCTGGATTTGGAAGCGAGCCTCCTATCGACAGCGCTAACGCTGCCCTTAGGTGTATGAATATATAGTACTCGACCAATATTTTATAGACCAGTCAGCCCATCATACCAGACCACCTTTACTTTCCAGGACTTTACCTCCTGCCTATTTCAGACTGGGTTGACATGGAAGTCAAATCCATTTATTAAAACAATCTGGCTCTGCAGATTTGAACCCACAATCTTTTGGCCTGCAGGCGAGTAGTTAGCCGCTACAACACAGCATCTCCCAATATCGCAGTACAGGAAAAGAAAATTTTTATAAATGCTCATGTCATATATATAAGAAATGCACAATTACAGTAAGAATCTGAAAGAACATAGAAATGTGCTTTGAAACTTACAGCCAGCTTACGACTTTTCTGCACAAGATTTATACCTTTTCCAGCCCCAGATTTCTTTATAGGGGGCAGAGTATTCTGACAAATTAGAGATTAAGTACATTAGCAAACATTTTAATAATGTCTGTGAAAACAAAAGGCATATTTGAAAAATGTCATGATTGCTATATTTTTCTCATTATATTAGTTTTATGCTAGTGCAGTCCAGATTACAGGTTTGTATTTCTGTTTAAACCATTTTCTTACAACTTCCCATAGCTTTCTAATCAATCCAGCCTTAAAAATGGTACCAAGAAATATCTAGGCAAGTGAAGACAAAAATATGTCACCTACACAATATATAGTTGCAAAAGTATGACAGCATATGGAAAAATATAAAGCAGACCAAAGGATGAGTAGACAACTTGTTGGGAAAAATGTAATGCCACATTATCATGTTATTTTAAAAAAAAAAATTAGGAGACAAAAATAAACTTTATAATTCATTGCTGCATTTAATTTGTGTATAAAAGAAACAAAAATATCATTAGAACAGTGGGAACAACACCTATAATTATATTTATTGAAAAGCAGTTTGGCCATCTGGTCAGAATAAACCCAGCATCACCGGTTGCAACAGCATACAACAAGAAAATAGAAACATCAAGTGCTGAGGTAGAAGAAGAAGAATATGGATAGATGGAATTAACAACTTGCTAAAACTTAACAATATTACCATGCAGCAAGCTAGTGAGCATGCACTATCTTGGGTACCAATCATTTGAAATACCTAACAGCATTAACTCTTTGAGTCCAAAGGAACGCATCATACGTTCATAGGTTTGTGTCAAGAGGCCCAATGAACGCAAGATGCACTGATTTTACTTCTCTTTTGACTTCCCCTTGGGCCTCTTATGCTAAACCCCCTGGGACTCAAAGAGTTAAGCAGACGAATGCAATAGAATATTAAAGTCATAAAGGGTCTTAGGAAATTAAAAAAAAAGCAACAACCTTTTCAAACACTTGGAGCATCAGGTATATGGGACTAGAATCATATTTCTACAGGCCAATCAGCACTCAATTGGGTCTCATGGTTAAGATCATGCCAATCAACTGTTCTTCCCATAAACATTCTCTGGCACCAATTTTTAGGCTGCCAGGTTGTGATCCCATGGAAGGTTTAGGAATTCACATTGGTGAAGATTTGAGGCCAAGACTTGTGGATGTACAGGGACTAAAGTAAATGGACAGAACCCTTTCACACCAGTGGCACATCGGGAATATGAACCTAAACTCATATTTTTTATAGATCACACAGCCCTTTATGGGTGATGTGGTCAATATCATGCTGCCTGCCTTTATTTACCTGGACTTCACCTAGCACCCATTTTAGGATGGGCCGACCTGGCAGGCAGAGGTCAATTTTGAAAAAAAGACTTGCTGTATATTGTGACAACAGAGATGCAATCTGGCCTGTTCCAACCATAATGAAGAAAAAATTGTATGGTACATGAGAAGATATGGACTGCACTATAGCTTTCATAAAGGCTACCAGACTTCTAATATCAGTTTTCTGACAGAAGGATGGAAGAAGAAGAAGCTGTGGATCTAATGCCAAAACCTTTGGATAGGAAGCAGAGTGTGTAGCCATTTAAGGACTGAGCACACACATCAATTATATGAAATTATAACAGATAGGCCTACATTATAGTGGTAAAGATAGTTTTTTTTTTTAAAGGGACTGATAGTTCGGTGTGAATTCTTGGACCAAAATTATATTCCAGTTCACGAGATATGAGGTTGGATGAATAGTTTATTTTTCTCCCAGCTCTGCTTCCCAAAAAACTCTGACAATGTGTGGATCTCATCTGTAGCAGCCTGGGTCACACACACAACCATTACGTGATTTAGCAAAAAATATCCTTGTCGAGAATAGAACCTGCACCATTTTCTTGACACCAGCATGTCAGAGAACCAGGAACTATCTCAATTATAAATTTCAGGGATCAAACAGCATATACTAGTACCAGGTGGTATAATTTGCAAATAAAGAGTATATATATATATATATATATATATATATATATATATATATATATATATATATATATATATATATATATACGTATATATACATACATATGTAATAACAATATGCCCCACTGTGAAACAGAAACCAGAGTAAGAAAGTAAAATGTTAGAGAAATAACTTTAGTAAGTATGTGAATTCAAGTTAAAGACTGTCAGCTTTCACTTGTGAATGTGACGAGACAGGAAGCCTTGTTCTGAAGCATGTAGTCGCATTTGACTAAGTGATTATGCTAGTACATTATTTCCACAGTTTTAATATACAGATGGAAACGCCACTGAAAGCTAAATTTATATATGTACATACACATTATTAAAAGATATAGTATGTTCACCTGGTTCATCTTGCTGACGGCAAGAGAATTTTATAAAACTACGCCACCATGTTGATTACATGTTGCCTGGCAACAATAAACATCTTCCTGTGTGAAGGTAGGTAACAGTTTTTATTTGCAGGTTTAAAGTCGAAATGATTATTGGAGTTCCGGGGGCATCGGCATGGGAGAAAAGGGGGAAGGGGAAGGCCCACTGCTCTCCTAGGGGAATAAAAAGACATGTATACGGCCACTTAATAATGAGGGATTTGCTGAAACCGATGTTTTGGACAAAAAGTGAAGATTTCGTAGTCTAACTGTAAATCCGTTTATATCTCATTGTGTTTTCTGTAGCGATAATAAATCCATTGCCGGCTTGCTAGGCCTGTCGCAAACAAAATTAGTAACCACGGAAATGAGATGTCTGAGAAGAGCTGTAGGAGTTACCATAAGAGATAAGATCAGGAATGAGATAATAAGAGAAAAAGTCGGCACAGAACCAATTCTGGATTACATACGAAGACAGCAAGTGAAATGGTTTGCCCACTTAGAGAGAATGCCTTGTGACACCATACCATACAAAGCACTCATGTAAAGAGAAGAAG
>CAJHNH020000219.1:187500-217500 GCA_905116865.2 Candidula unifasciata | reverse complement strand
ATTCGGTTCAAAATCGCCCCCCTCCCCGTCCTTAGTTTATCCCACTTAATCTTCTTTGGCCTCCAGCATGCTACTCTTGTCTGGCCACACCATTTTAATTTGCTTATTATGCATTGTTGAATATTCAAAGTCACTTGGTTCTCGCAAACGTCTTTTTTTTTTTTTTCATAGATCATTCAGTATATCAGCAGCATTGCTTGAAAGCTTATTAGCTTTTCATACTAGATTTTCATACTCAGTTAGTCACCAAAACATCATGAACGGTTGAAAGTCTGTGTCTCCTGCCATATTATTATTATTGCCTTGGCCACTGCCATGATTCCCCCATAGCCAGATTACTTGTAGTCAGGCAAAAATGTCGGAGTCTTCCTTCACACATCTCCCTCCTACCTGAGATGTAAACTCCCACAAGGTGAAGAACAAACCCATCTGTGTAAATGACAACCTCCACTTTTAAAGAATTCTCGAAAATCGAGGCCTGAATTTCTGCCTCCACCGTGGCTGGAATTTGTTGTCTGGATTTTATGTCTATTCGGATGCAAACTGAAAATGTCGCACAGAGCTCTGTTGGTACTTAAAAACGTTCCTTGCCGGGTTCTATCCTCAGGTGAACACACCTGCTGAATAATGTCCTTGGCCTGACCTATCCACGATTTTCCTTTTGTCTCGTTATGTATCCTTTCCATCCTCTCCATCTGTGTGTGGACATAAGACATAAATAACACTGCTCGAACCCATCACTCTCATCACACCCAGGCTTTTATTATCACCTGATCTGTGTGCTCAGTATTTTTTTTTTAACGTATCAAGAAACCATGAGTTGTAAACCCTTTGGCTCGGTACTATGGATATCGCAACCCTTCAGCATTGATTCCATTATAGGTACCGTTAATCTGGGAGAAATGTGGCTTTTCTGTCTACCCCCGGGAATGAACCCGGACCACAAGGAGTTCGTCACCCGGCCGCCGCGAAAGTCAGGTTTAACCAACTTCGCTAGAGAGCCGGGCGTGTGCTCAGTATAAGCAAGGCTTCGGTTAAATCATACCCCCAGGGACTTAACTGTAGCGTTCTTTCCACAATCTTGAAGCATAGGTTTTTTGGCAGCCGAGTATGAGTCCCATGGCCTCATTTTGTACTCGGTCCAGTCTTTCTAGCTGGGTTTTGCTGACAGTGAGGAGGACAAGACCATAGTCAATTACGCTAAGCGCAAGCCCTTGATAGAGAAGGTAAGGTAGGCGTTGTTCAATATCAGCTGCTGCTAGCATCTTGAGTGCTGTCAGACCTTTCCTGGCTCTAAGTATGACGTTGTCTAAGTGGCATTTGTATGACAAGCATCTGTCAAATGTCATGCCCAGGTATTTCACGGTGTCCGTTCTCTCGATGTCCACACCACAGATGCTTACGGCTGGCGTTGGTGTACTGACGATGTGGGTATTCAGAGAGAACCATGTTAAGGAGGCTTTGGACGGGTTCACCTGAGCTCTTGATTCCTGGCACCACTCACTAAGTCAGTCTAGTTCGTGTTGTAGTAATTTTCTGCTTGTTTTTACCTCGACGGTAAACAAGGATAGCATCTGCATACGACATTGTTCTACCTAGGCCTGCGCTTTGTGCACTCGTGACTCATGCTGTGTACACATTGACGAGCATAGGCGACAATGGTGATCCCTGAGGCAGACCCACTAGGACACGTTGAGGTTCGGATGCCTATTCACCACATCGAAGCGACACTGTTCTTTCAAACAGCGCTGCTGCGATCCAGTTGATCAATTTCGTTTCTATCTGCATATTCAACAGCAGTCTGATTAGCATGATGTATGGGACGCTGTTGTACGCATCTTCTAAGTCAATAGCGGCTGCAGCCGTTTCCATTCCCTCCTGGAAACCCTCATATGTGTCGTAAGCAAATACTGCAGCATTGCACCATGTATCTCTTCCTGGTCGGTACCCACCTAGTGTAGCAGGGAATAGGCCACCTGACTCCAATGTTTGAGTCAACGTTCTGGCAACGATTCTTTCCAAGAGTTTTCCAATGGTGTATCCATTAGATGTTCACGGAAATGATCTGCTAACATTTTACCGGTTTCCATAAAATATGTCATTGTGTGCGTTTACGGCATCAGTCACCACTTTCTGCTGGCACTGCTCCAGATCCTGTCGGGATGGCCTCAGCCTCATCTGTCACTTTCGTACTCATAATTCTCGAATCGCAACGGACAATGAATGGTCTTCGTCTCTTATAATGACCTCTTACGAACACCTGTCGACCCCCCACCCTCTCCCTTTGGGGGTATTTCTTAAAGGTTTGACCACTCCAACGAATTTAAAAGTCGCATCATGGATGCCAGACCAACTTGGCAAATCCTAGATGCCCCGTTCACCTTCCAGGGAATTTATAATTATGGAGCACTTGTGTTGCGCGCTGATTTGGGTAAAGTGTGATATTGTGTGAAGGGACAGTGGCATGAGAGTAATTCTGTAGAGCCACGAGAAAGTGGACGCGTGGGTTACTGAGTGGGGGCCGAAAGCATGGCTAACGAGATAAACAAAGAAAGTGTGAATTAAGTGACAGCTGATTCTCAGGTAACATCAGCCACACAGATAAGCGTGATCCTCGAGAACGCCACATGAGCGTGAGTCTGGCGAACACCCTCAGGAAGATGATTCACGAAAGCGCCCATACGAGCGTGCCTCTCGTGTAAACATCAGCCACCTACACGGATTGGAGGGGGATAAATTGGGAGCTCAATAGTCAGTCCAGAAGCAGTCGAGAGAGAAGAGGGAGAGAGAGAAAGCGAGAGTCAGAGACCAAGTCAGGGTCCGTGATATCTCTCTCGAGTCTAACAGACAAGAATACCGTACGACTATCAGGCATTTAGGTCTGAGCAAGTGTTGAGGTTGCGGTACTGTTCGAAGGTATGGTCCCGCTGGCGAAGTAAGTCCAGGGGGACGGAATGCTCTAGTAGTACCTGTTCTGGGTGGCGACGTAGTGAAACGCAGGAGGCCCACTAGTGAACCAGAACATGGGGGAGTAGTGCCGACGAGAGCTGTGTGCTAGAGGGAACTTATGGTAGAAGTCCTGTCGGTCATCGGAGCCCTTCGAAAAGCTGACGACAGCTGTGTGTTTTCGGAGTACGGCAAGGAAAGTCCGTCTCCAGTGAGCCGTGTTATATGCTGAAATAATATCAAGGTCCAGTGAATGGGAGAATTCGTCCTGTTCAGCTGTACGGCGCGTCCAGAGCGTGGGACACTGTAGACCTTGGAGCTGTGGTGGTCAAGGGGAGGTCGCTACAAATTGAAAGAGAACGAGTGAGGACAAATGAATTATCTGCGAATGTCAACTGTGATCAATAACTACGTCTCTGCATTTGTGTCATGTATCCTGTTGAATAAAATGTATGACGGTGTCATCGTCGTCGAGTTCTGTTTCTAAGAGAGCGGAAGGGTACCTGCTAGACACCTGGTAGTGTGCTGACTAGTGGTAACTCATTTAGCACACATCACAAATCTAGCACAAATCCTAGTTGTCCTGTTCACCTTCCAGGGAATTTATAATTATGGAGCACTTGGTCTTGGGGTACCCTGCTGTCCTTCGCGGTTAATGGTTTAAACCACGGACGAATGACAACATTTTTCAGACAAAGTGTCACAACAAGAATTCGCATTATAATTAAGCCATATGGTGTCATAAAAAACCCACCCGTTTGTAGGTGTGTTTCCTGTTTAATCATTATTTCACGGAATAAGGTATTTGTATTACACATTTGTATAGTTATTTAAAAATCATAACAACAGAGATGAGATGTCATAGACGAGTTGTCGGAGCTATTATTCATTAAACAGCAACAGTTGCAAATCTAATGGTCTTGGTACCAGATTCCACAGAGTGCTGCGTTAAAGAACTATAATCGATCCCCTTGATTCATCATTTAACATTTAATCGACACAGAAGAAGAGGAAGACTACACAAAATGGAACGACCGCATTAGGAACAGTCTTAGAGAAATGAACATCAGCTTATATAGGCACATTAGAAAGAGCACATAGATAATCCTAACATATCCGCCAACACTTCCAAGATATAACAACTATGATATTTGGCGAAGGAAAAGAAGCATCGTCTGAATTATTATTATCTTTTAGTTTATTACAAGCAGTCTTTTTTTTTTAAATAAGTAATGTTAATAACAATATGCTTTCAAATAATTATATTGATTTTGACCGAATTGATGTATATCATATATTGAAAAGGATACAGTACATCAACAACATAAAAGAATAAATTTAGCCTCAGACTTTAGATTTTCAACAGTTATCTGAAAATCTGACTTTGTACACACAAAGTTAGTTTCAGTTATACCTGAATGGTTTTAAAGATACAAAGTAATGGATTGCTAAGCACGTATGCTGCGAAAACAGTGGTTTTCTACCACAATCTTAAGTGTCCCAAATTGTATTCTCAGCCTGAAGGTTGGCCACAGTCATGTCTAGCGACCAGCTGGTATTTGCATTCCCTCACCAAAAAAATCAATTATCAACATTCATTTAGCACTGGCCACCCCGTTAGCGACTTCCTGTCAATAGTCACTCAACATGGGAGGTTACTTTAAATGCGCACCAATGTTTCTGTTAGGCCACACACACATACACACACACACCCATACACACACACCCACACACGCGCATCACGCACTTACACATACACACAAACACATACATAAATACATACAAACTCACACACGCATGCACGCACGCACGCGCGAACACACACTCATGCTCGCACGCGCACGCACACACGCACACGTTTAAAGAACCAGTGATATCCCTTGTTTCCCTAACGCACTTACACATACACACAAACACATACATAAATACATACAAACTCACACACGCACGCACGCGCGAACACACACTCATGCTCGCACGCGCACGCACACACGCACACGTTTAAAGAACCAGTGATATCCCTTGTTTGGGGTAAACTTTAAAAAATGTGATTCTCTGAATTTGTATATAATGGAAAAAAGCAGACTGTTAATTAAATCCAGATCAAATGTTTCATAAAATGTATCAATTTCAGTGTTACGGAATGATTTAGGCAAAGACAGAAAATCTGTAAGATGGGAAAATTAGAATACGGTGGAATTCTTCTTCTTTCGTTTGCTTGAAATAGATTATCTATTGCAATGCTGTCTCTAGTATGAACTTCACTGTCTTTTGTAATTCCTTCAGCGACCAGTAAAGTTTGACTTGCACCGATGTTTCTTTTGGCCAAACGTTTTGCCTTGATATGTTTGTTTTTTTTTTTGGGGGGGGGGGGGGGGGGAGGACAGTCTTGAAGGACATGATCTGTTGTCTCAGGTGCTAATCAACACGTGCACATGGCTGATTTGCCGATTTTAAATGTTGTGTACATGTGGCTGCGAAGTCGATTGTGTCCTGTTCGTAGAATAATGACTTGCTCTGGTCTTTGCATGAAATGGTAATCGACTTGTGCCGGTTTTGGTGGATGTCTGATTGATTTGATTATTCTCTTCTTTTGCTTAAAAGAGACTGCTCCGTCAGTTTTTTTCTTCATGGGCACCTTCCTTAGCTAGTTTATCATGTCTTTCTTTTCCGGAAACTCCACAGTGGGATGGTATCCATTGCACCTTACACCAGCTGCTAAGTTTGGAAAGTAGTGTTCGTATACCAGGTAGTTTTCCAGATTAGAGTGCCTGGAACACCTTATCTGTCAGAAATATCAGGGGTTGTGAAATATGACGTAGAAAGGTTTACCAGGTCAGAGGACCTACCAGCTGAATGCGTCCTTCTCCCCTTTAGGGCACAGTTTTTATGCTGCTATTTTGATGGCTCAAACTTCTGCATCATAGTTGAGACAGTAGTTTCCTGAAGGTATTTTGGCAGCATATCTGGTATTATTTGGATGCGTAATATACACTCCTGCTCCTCCATTTCTGCTTGCATTTTGTGCTGATCCATCTGTAAAGACACGAACCCAAAGATTATATGGGAATTCGTTATCAAGTAGAGCGAGGGTTGCTGTTGCACACTGTTTTGTTCTTCCTTGTCGAATCTCTCCTTTCACTTCTATCTGGATGTAAATAGACAACTTATAATCCTCTTTCAAAGGGGTCTGATCTGGAATAGCATTTAAGGGGCTATCAGTTGCAGGCAGATCATTGGTTTGTCTGCAGAGTCGTTAGGCCTAGTGGATGACATTGCTTCTTTTTTTAGTCGCCCTATTGCTAGATTTCGGAATCTTTCTTTGATGATAAGAGACTTTTCTGCTTGTCTTAGTATCTTAGTGTCTCTTTTTTCTGTCAGTGGAATGAGTTCGACGATTGAAAAACGCAAGCTGTATAATATATAAATACGAAACATAGCTATATTGTAATGTAGACATGTTACATAAACACACAGGCAAACACATAAACATACATACGACGATGGCTTGAGGCGAGATACAAGAATATTAAGTTACTGGCAAACTCTGCCAAAAGAAAGTAAAAGGCGAACCAAGCGCTATATCAGATATAAACTGATACACATGATAACGCTGTAAAGACAGAGGGTGACGGCAGTCAAGCTAGTACCAAGAAATTAATCCAGATAATCACATGATACAGCTGTTGATAAGAGCAGATTTTGATATTTTCTTGGACTACTTAGGAAACTGAAGAGGCCAAGTGAAGAAACAGTCAACTCTGAAACAGTGTTGTGTTATCACTGTCGACGTCACAACACATTGGGCATTCCCTTGCGCGTTCAGTCCTCGGGTGGAGCAGCTACCCAAAGGTACCTCTACTAATCGTTGCCATGTGACGCTGATTACAATGTCTAAAATCTTGTCCATGAAGTTGGCATCCATGTGCTTCCTCAAGCTTCGCTCTGAGGTCATGTAATCGTGTAAGTATCATGGATTCCTCATTCTTCGCCAGTCCAGCGGGTACTGCATTGATGATAGCTGCACTGTCCACGCATCATATCGTATGGAGTGGTGCAGTACTTGTCAGCTGGCCCTCTTGTTCATTACCTTTTAGTGCAACTTCAGAATCTTTTGCCTACCCATTCAGAGATGAATTTGCCTGTTACGATTTTCTAAAACTTTTTTCGGGTGTACTAGACGGTCAAGAACTTTGGAATGTGACTATGCTACAACTCCCGTTTTATGACATGTAGAGAGAATAAAATGACTTTTGACTACTGGCAAGGCAGTTACTCAGCGGAATACTAAAAATGAATTTAAGCCATGCATTCGAGGCACATTTAATCCATATCTTCCCTGTTAAAGAGATTGTTGTCCAGGAGACCCGAAGCTTTGTAGTTCCATGATCAATAATGGTTCCACAGACCCATAGATCCGTTTACATCTGAAATTTAAGAATAAATAAAGAACACACGTGTATAAATAAATGTAAGAACTATCAGGTTTTAGAAAAAAGAAACAGCAAGTAGTTGCCTGAAAACAAAAGAAGGTGAAACATTAATGAACGAAGAGAAGCTAATTGAAAGATGGACAGAATACACAAAAGAGTATAT
Organism: Candidula unifasciata; assembly: GCA_905116865.2. Classification (NCBI taxonomy): domain Eukaryota; kingdom Metazoa; phylum Mollusca; class Gastropoda; order Stylommatophora; family Geomitridae; genus Candidula; species Candidula unifasciata. Next base: position 209,958 of record CAJHNH020000219.1, on the reverse strand, counting down.
GATGATAACAGCAGACGAGACTTTGAGAATCGCTGGCAAGGATCGGCAATACTGAAAGCAGAGTAGAAGATGCCATAAACCACATAAAGAATTGTAAATCTCTAGGGCCAGATAACAGAAGACTAAAGAATGAAAAAGTTGCTGTTGAACTGAAACAATTTTGACAGAATTGTTTAATATTTATAACCATTGATATATACCTGATGACCTTTTGAAATATTTTTTGCATCCCTTTACCCGGTGCACTGGATTGTGGAGAACATCTGACAACAAATGTAATGAGTCATGTAACTGAAATATTAATGAGAATTATAACGACGAGAATTAGGTGCGTCATGAAAACAGAAATTATAGAAAAGCATCATGGATTTATTAAAGGTAAATGCACACAAAAACCGTCATATTTAATCTTAAGAACTCTTTTAGAAAGAATGATTGAAAATAACAGAGGTGTGTATTTATGCTTTTTTTTCAAATAAACTAAAGAATTTGATAAAGTGAAACATGAAGAACTGATTGAATTTTAGAAATCTTTAACATTGATGGTGAAGATCTAAGAAAAAAAAAAATTAAAACATATACTGGCAACAAGAAGTAGCCATAAGGATTGACAACCAAGCTAGGAACTTTTTAAAGCATTAAACTAGACGTTAGACAGAAATGTGTGTACATTAAGCCGACTTATTCAGTGTGTACAGTGTAATATTAATTAGATCCGACATGGTAGGAATGTCAGTAGCTAGGCATATTGTTAAAAACCTGCGATATGCTGGCGAAATAGTTCTGGTCGCTGAAAATGTATCACAACTGCAAAGAATGCTGGACATTATTGTAACAGAAAGCAAAACCAAGGTCTTAGTTTGAAGACAGAAAAATTGAAGTAACAGTCATTACAAAGAAAATGTCCCTTCCGAAATGCAACAATAAAGTAAATAGGAGAAGCCTCAAGCAAGTTGATACATTTAACTACTTGGGTACCTTCATAACATCAGATGGAAGATGTTTTAGAAAAAGTTTATTTTACAATAGATTAAGCTATTGTAATATTGTTCAATTTTTTTCTTTTTTGGCAATCTTTCTCTATCAGTTCTGCCAATAAAAAGAATTTTTAAAAGATGTATAAATCGTATCCTGATGTACGGACAGTTGGTAGACTAGCAAAACATTATTTGGAAGCTGCAGAGATACGTTTATTTTAGACACATTATGAGAATACCCTTGACAGATAAAGAAAATAAGAAAACGAGTAGAAGATGTATTGAAAGAAACTAACTCAGAAAGAAAACTGATTGCACACATTAGAAACAGACGTTCTACATTATTTGATCATGTCATGATAAGCAGAACATTGGAATCCATCGTGACAGTAGGAAAGCTGAAGGGGAGGAGAGGCAGAGGGAGACCTATAGAAAAGGGGCTGGGTGGTCTGACACCATGACATAGAAAATAATATGTGTCAGAGTTGACTGAAAAAACAAGAAACAGAAGATTGGGGATAGACATGACTACCAACGCCACACTGCACGGACTGTGAGAAGACTACGAAGAAGAAAAACAAACCGACGCTGAGCAAGTTCAGTGGTACTGAGTAAGTTTTATATTGTTAACCGCTGAATAGGACAAGTGAGTAATATTTACTCAGTAGAACTGGTAAATGTGTCACCCCAAAATGGAAACACTGTTGCTTCCCATTAAGGGTAATGTCGATTTTCCCTACAGTTATATTCAGGCAATTGTTTGGTTCAATCAGTGGCGAGGTGTTGGCGAGTTGGCTTCTAGTGAAGAGATTACAGCAGCAGTGGGAGACTCACGCGTTCCGGGGACCTGATAGACACCGCCTGCTGCCGAAATGGTGGGTGTACTCATTGTTGACGTTTACATTGGTTCTGCATGCACGTTGGTATGTTCTCCCGATGGCTTGTTACTTACCGTAAGTGTTTATTGTCACTTATGGTGATCTTTTGTTACTGTGTGTAATTGTTTATTGTGACTCATGTTAATATTTTGTTACTGTGTGTAAATGTTTATTGTGGTTCATGTTAATATTTTGTTACTGTGTGTAAATGTTTATTGTGACTCATGTTAATATTTTGTTACTGTGTGTAAATGTTTATTGTGACTCATGTTAATATTTTGTTACTGTGTGTAAATGTTTATTGTGGTTCATGTTAATATTTTGTTACTGTGTGTAAATGTTTATTGTGACTCATGTTAATATTTTGTTACTGTGTGTAAATGTTTATTGTGACTCATGTTAATATTTTGTTACTGTGTGTAAGTCTTTATTGTGACTCATGTTAATATTTTGTTACTGTGTGTAAATGTTTATTGTGACTCATGTTAATATTTTGTTACTGTGTGTAAATGTTCATTGTGATTCATGTTAATATTTTGTTACTGTGTGTAAATGTTCATTGTGACTCATGTTACTATTTTGTTACTGTGTGTAAATGTTTATTGTGACTCATGTTAATATTTTGTTACTGTGTGTAAATGTTTATTGTGACTCATGTTAATATTTTGTTACTGTGTGTAAATGTTCATTGTGACTCATGTTAATATTTTGTTACTGTGTGTAAATGTTTATAGCGACTAATCGTAATATTTTGTGAGTTTATTTAAGTGTTTATTGTGAATTAGCCTGATACTGTAAAATTTTGTGTAAATGTTTATTGTGTCTTATCGTCATATTTTGTTACTTGACGATAGGTAAATTGTTACGTTATGTAAGTGTTTGTCATGTCTTCAAGCGAATTTTGTTATTTTAGTTAAGATTTATGTTTTTTTCCTGAAGCCTTGCTATTTATATTAAATGTTCATTTCAGTCTGCCGGTTTGTTTGTCTGTCTGTATGTATGCATATCTGCCTCTATGTCTGCCTGTCTGTAAGTATCGCATTCTATTTTTCTGTCTGTCTGTTTATCTCTATATATGTCTGTTTGTGTATCTATCTTTCTGTATGTCTGTCTTTTTAAAGTTCATGCAGCGTTGCGTTGTAGTCATGCTTATCCAAAATGTTTGTCTCGTTTACTTTAAGTCAGGTCTGAGGCAAATGATCTTCCATGTATTAATTTCTGACTCTCCATCTTCTTCTCTCTTGGTGTCCCTCTGGCTCTCTTTCCCTCAAATTTTCCCCACTGTGATGATGCCAGACATGGTCACTCACAACAAACCATAAAAGAAAATTAGTAACCATGGAAATAAAATGTATGAGAAGGGCTGTAGGAGTGACCATAAGAGATAAGATCAGGAATGAGATCATAAGAGAAAAAGTCGGCACAGAACCAATTCTAAATTACATACGAAGACAGCAAGTGAAATGGTTTGCCCACTTAGAGAGAATGCCTTGTGACACCATACCATACAAAGCATACATGGAAATAGAAGAAGGACGTAGAGCACGAGGTAGACCAAGAACAAATGGAAGGATAACATCAGAGAAACTCTACAACAGCACGATGGCGGCCAGAAGAGCTAGAAACAGAACCTTGTATCTCCCTCGACACCCACAGCGGTAAAAGATTAAGTGAAGAAGAAGAAGAAGAAGATGATGTACTTCAGCTTTCTCTTTCTCACGTCGTGACCAAAGAATGTCGGTTGTCTCCTCACATGGTCAGTCAGTTTTTTTGTTTATTGTGACTCATGTTAATATTTTGTTACTGTGTGTAAATGTTTATTGTGACTCATGTTAATATTTTGTTACTGTGTGTAAATGTTCATTGTGACTCATGTTAATATTTTGTTACTGTGTGTAAATGTTTATTGTGACTCATGTTAATATTTTGTTACTGTGTGCAAATGTTTATTGTGACTCATGTTAATATTTTGTTACTGTGTGTAAATGTTCATTGTGACTCATATTAATATTTTGTTACTGTGTGCAAATGTTTATTGTGACTCATGTTAATATTTTGTTACTGTGTGTAAATGTTCATTGTGACTCATGTTAATATTTTGTTACTGTGTGCAAATGTTTATTGTGACTCATGTTAATATTTTGTTACTGTGTGTAAATGTTTATAGCGACTAATCGTAATATTTCGTGAGTTTATGTAAGTGTTTATTGTGAATTAGCCTGATACTGTAAAATTTTGTGTAAATGTTTATTGTGTCTTATCGTCATATTTTGTTACTTGACGATAGGTAAATTGTTACGTTATGTAAGTGTTTGTCATGTCTTCAAGCGAATTTTGTTATTTTAGTTAAGATTTATGTTTTTTCCTGAAGCCTTGCTATTTATATTAAATGTTTATTTCAGTCTGCCGGTATGTTTGTCTGTCTGTATGTATGCATATCTGCCTCTATGTCTGCCTGTCTGTAAGTATCACATTCTATTTTTCTGTCTGTCTGTTTATCTCTATACATGTCTGTTTGTGTTTCTATCTTTCTGTATGTCTGTCTTTTTAAAGTTCATGCAGCGTTGCGTTGTAGTCATGCTTATCCAAAATGTTTGTCTCGTTTACTTTAAGTCAGCTTTCTCTTTCTAACGTCGTGACCAAAGAATGTCGGTTGTCTCCTCACATGGTCAGTCAGTTTTTTTTTCATGAGCCAGTTTCTTTCAAGACATCCTCATTACTCTTTTTCATCTGTGCAGCGAATTCCCATTATTATTTCTATAAAAACACATCTCCACCACTTCCAAATACCTTGTCACCAATCATCCAGCTGCAGATGTTTCAGGTCCATGTTCCTTATATCAGGATAGGATGTGTATAGGTCTGAGAATATTCTATTTCTCGTCTCAGTTGACAAAGACAAATTTATATAATTTTCTTCATTTTCTAAATTGCTTCCTTTGCTTGAATTATTCTAGATTTAACTTCTTTAATAAATCTTCCACCTGCCAAAAAAAGGGTAAACTAGTGCTTAAACGTATCAACTTGCATGAATATTGATCTATTAACTTTAACTTTGATGCTGCAACTTTTAGGAGGCCATTTTCTTTGTAATTACCTTACTACTCTCCCCCCCCCCCCCCGAATTTCTGTTACAATTATGTCCATCATTTCTTGCTGTTGCATATCGTTCTCAGCGATCAAACTAAAGGTCAGCATATCGCAAGCTGTTCACAATGTGCCCATTATCAGATATTTTTGGCATACCATGCTTGGATCTAATTATTATTTTTACTGTACGAATGAAATAAATTGGACACACCCTTCTCCTACTCTTTGTTTAGTGTTGAATGTTTCTTCCTTTCTTTTTTTCCCTTCAAATTATTGTCAGATCTTTCCATCAACGTATAAGGATTCTGAAATTATAATGTCTTGATGTTTCACTTTATCAAATGCTTTAGTGTAATCAACAAAGAACAAATACATATCTCTGTTTATTAAATAACAATCACTCCTGTAAGTGTTCGCGAGATAAATAAGGCGTTTTTGTGTGCCTTTAACTTCACAAAAAGCATACTGCTCTTCTCCCGTTTCTGGCTTTTAAATATGTATGTATATGAATGACATATTGCAATATTCCTCGTGATAAAACAGACTTATGGACAGATATCACGGTGTAATAGCAAAAAATACCAGACTGAATGAGACATTATTGCTAGGAGAAACGACGCCCACAGCAAAACATAAACAACAGTATTCACTCGTGGTTATAAATGCACAGCCTGCTTGAACGGTCTGAGATTCTCACTAGAGTATCTGTCACTTGCGGCAGGGAGATTCTCTTCCTACTACGGCGGGGAGATTCTCTTCCTACTACGGCGGGGAGATTCTCTTCCTACTATGGCGGGGAGATTCTCTACCTCCTGCGGCGGGGAGGCAAACTTTCAATTAAGGCCAAACTAAGGAGTGAAAATTAGAAAACGGTTTTCGGGGATATGCATATTTATTATGTGCTTTCTGGTTGTTGCGGCATTTCGCCTTTGGTAGAAACTAGTGTCCCATATTTAGTTAAATACCACAGGACCTCAATGTGGGAAAAAATTAAAATAGATCCACTGTCTCTGCCACAAGCAAGTCGCAGGAGTCGATTATTTTTGGACCTCCTTCGAAAACGGAAGGCATCTGCCTGAGAGGCAAGGAACCGGCAGTTTGCAAACAATAAGTCAGATCTGCAAAACGGATGTGCACGCAACAGTCAGGTTCTGGAATAAGACTTATGTCCAGAGCTGCACGAACACCCAGACCTTGCGCCGGAGTTTACAGCCGATGAACTCGAAGAAGAACATAAACAGGATAATAATTCAAATGAAGCAAAGACCTTTTGCACGCCAGTGGCGCACTTATGCATCAGGAAACCAGACCAGCATTGTCTAAACACCAATCTGCACTGAAGGCTGATTTCCTGGGAGACGTGTTTTGCCAGATCATGCTGTGTGTCGAAGTTAATCTTGTTCTTGATCGCCATCATCATCATTCTCAACAACACCATCATCATGATCATGATCATGATCTTCTTCTTCTTCTTCTTCTTCTTCTTCTTCTTCTTCTGGCAGGAGGCGGAGGAGAGGAGGATTCTTCTTCTTGGATTCTCCTTCTTCTTCTTCTTCTTCTTCTTCTTCTCTTCTTCTTCCTTCCTTCTTCTTCTTCTTCTTCTTCTTCTTCCTTCTTCTTCTTCTTCTTCATTCTTCTTCTTACTTCTTCTTCTTCCTTCTTCTTCTTCTTCTTCTTCTTCTTGTCTTCTTTCTTCTTCTTCTTCTTCTTTCTTCTCTTCTTCTTCTTCTTCTTCTTCTTCTTCTTCTTTTCTTCTTCTTCTTCTTCTTCTTCTTCTTCTTCTTCTTCTTCTTCTTCTTCTTCTTCTTCTTCTTTCTTCTTCTTCATCTTCTTCTTCTTCTTCTTCTTCTTCTTCTGGGGCTCTTCTTCTTCTTCTTCTTCTTCTTCTTCTTCTCTTCTCTTTCTTCTTCTTCTTCTTCTTCTTCTTCTTCTTCTTCTTCTTCTTCTTCTTCTTCTTCTTCTTCTTCTTCTTCCCTTCTTCTTCTTCTCTTCTTCTTTCTTCTTCTTCTTTCTTCTCTTCTTCTTCTTCTTCCTTCTTCTTCTTCTTCTTCTTCTTCTTCTTCTTCTTCTTCTTTCTTCTTCTTCTTCTTCTTCCTTCTTTTTCTTCTTCTTCTTCTTCTTCTTCTTCTTCTTCTTCTTCTTCTTCTTCTTTCTTCTTCTTCTTCTCTTCTTCTTCTTCTTTCTTCTTCTTCTTCTTCTTCTTCTTCTTCTTCTTCTTCTTCTTCTTCTTCTTCTTTGAGGAGGAGGTCTTCTTCTTCTTCTTCTTCGTCTTCTTCTTCTTCTTCTTTCCTTCTTCTTCTTCTTCTTCTTCTCTTCTTCTTCTCTTCTTCTTCTTCTTCTTGCTTCTTCTTCTTCTTCTTCTTCCTTCTTCTTCTTCTTTCTTCTTCTTCTTCTTCTTCTCTTCTTCCATGCTTCTTCTTCTTCTTCTTCTTCTTCTTCTTGCTTCTTCGGAGGTCCTTCTTCTTCTTCTTCTTCCTTCTTCTTCTTCTCTTCTTCTTTCTTCTTCTTCTTCTTCTTCTTCTTCTTCCTGTCTTCGTCTTCTTCTTCGGAGGAGGAGGAGGAGGAGTCTTCTTCTTCTTCTTCTTCTTCTTCTTCTCTTCTTCTCTTCTCTTCTTCCTTCTTCTTCTTTCTCTTCTTCTTCTTATTCTTCTTCTTTCTTCTTCTTCTTCTTTCTTCTTCTTCTCCTTCTATCTTCCTTCTTCTTCTTCTTCTTCTTCGGAGGAGGAGAGGGTAGTCTTCCTTCTTCTTCTGAGGAGGGAGGAGGGAGAAGTCTGTCTTCTTCTTCTTCTTCTTCTTCTTCACTTCTTCTTCTTCTCTCTTCTTCTCTTCTCTTCTTTTCAAGGAATCTTCTTCTTCTCTCTTCTTCTTCTTCTTCTCTTCTTCGGCAGGGGAGGAGGAGTTCTTCTTCTTCTTCTTCTTCTTCTTCTTCTTGCTCTTCTTCTTCTTCTTCTTCTTCTTTCCTTCTTTCTTCTTCTTCTTCTTCTTCTTCTTCTTCTCTTCTTCTTCTTCTTCTTCTTCCTTCTTCTTCTTTCCTTCTTCTTCTTCTTCCTTCTTCTTCTTCTTTCTTCTTTAGAGACGGAGGAGGAGGTAGGATGAGGAGGGCTTCTTCCTTCTTCTTCTTCTTCTTCTTCTTCTTCTTCTTCTTGACGGCGGAGGCTTCGTCTTCTTCTTCTTCTTCTTCTTCTTCTTCTTTCTTCTTCTTTCTTCTTCTTCTTCTGAGTTCTTCTTCTTCTTCTTCTTCTTCTTCTTCTTCTTTCTTCTTCTTTGAATCTTGAGGATTCTTCTTCTTCTTTCTTCTTCTTCTTCTTCTCTCTTTCTTCTTCTTCTTCGGTCTTCTTCTGTCTTCTTCTCTTCTTCTTCTTCTTCTTCTTCTTCTTCTTCTTCTTCCTTCTTCAGGAGTCTTCTTCTTCGTTCTTCTTCCTTCTTCTTTCTTCTTCTTCTTCTTCTTCTTCTTCTTCTTCTTCTTCTTCTTCTTCTTCTTCTTCTTCTTTCTTCTTCCTCTTCTTCTTCTTCTTCTTCTTCTTCTTCTTCGTTCTTCTTCTTCTTCTTCTTCTTCTGGCTTCTTCTTCTTCTTCTTCTTCTTCTTCTTCTTCTTCTTCTCTTCTTCTTCTTCTTTCTTCTTCTTTCTTCTTCTTCTTCTTCTTCTTCTTCTTCTTCTTGCTTCTCTTCTTCTTCTTCTTCTTCTTCTTCTTCTTTCTTCTTCTTCTTCTTTCTTCTTCTTCTGCTTCCTTCTTACTTCTTTCTTGCTTCTTCTTTCTTCTTCTTCTTTCTTCTTCTTCTTCTTTCTTCCTTCTTCCTTCTTCTTCTTCTTCTTCTTCTTCTTCTTCTTCTTCTTTTCTGTCTTCTTCCTTCTTCTTCTTCGTTCTTCGTCTTCTTCTTCTTCTTCTTCTTCTTCTTCTTCTTCTTCTTCTTCTTCTTCTTCTTCTTCTTCTTCTTCTTCTTCTTCTTCTTCTCTTCTTCTTCTTCTTCCTTCTTCTTCTTCTTCTTCTTCTTCTTCTTCTCTTCTTTCTTCTTCTTCTCTTCTTCTTCTTCTTCTTCTTCTTCTTCTTCTTCTTCTTCTATTCTGCTTCTTCTTCTCTTCTTTCTTCTTCTTCTTCTTCTTCTTTCTTCTTCTTCTTCGCCTTCTCCACCTCTGTCTCCTCCCTATCCTGCTTCTCTTCAGCCAGTTTCTTCTTCTACTGCCTACTCCAAAGGAAATATTGGCAAGTATGTTCATCCATCCGCAGGAATCTGAGGAGCTATGGTAACCCCCCCCCCCCCCCCACTAAAGATGGGTCAGGGTGATTTCTATACATAATACATTTTTGCTGGGAGAATAAACTCTAAAGAATGCTACTCCAGGAAAACGACAATTAGATCCGGCTGGAACGACTGGGCTGATGACGTGGAGAGATGCTTGGGATATGCCCACAAACTTCGTTTCCCTTCATCCCAGCTTGCAGTTTACACAATTTATAAATGTTTACAGCAAAAATATCACACCCAAAAAATGTATTGTCCCATATCGTGCGTCACAATACAAGGATGCTTAGTTGTATTCAATTATTTTTTTTATCAATTTGAATGCCTCTTTGACTGTCTATCTGTTTGTCCGCCTGTCTGTCTAGCCATTGGTCTGTATATCTGTCTGTCTCTCTATTGGTAGGCATGTTTATCTATCTGTCTATCTGCCTGTTTGTATATTTGAATATCTACATGTTTTGTCAATCAGATGTCACGGGAAGTGTAATACTAATCATCTTCATGTATCAGGTCCTTTGCAGAACGTCGCTCTCATAACAGTATGTCTGAATGAAACTCGGTCTCTCGCCAGTTCTCCCGCCTAATGCACTTTCACACTCTAGGAGTCACTTATATCCTGTGCCCATTTTCGTGTCGGTGGGCCCCTGCCCCTCCTTCATGGTACCATGCCTTCTGCTATAATTTTTTTCCAATCCGCAGTGGCGCTTGATATGACCAAAATTTTCAGCTTTCTAGAAAGTGTGCTGTTTATTTGCCAATCTTCCTTGATGTTCAGATCTTTTAAGATGTCAATATTTCTCATGTTCTTTGTATAAGATATTCTGAGAATCTTTCTATAGTATTTCAGCCCAAAAGCCCCTATTCTCTTTCTTAAGGACTGAGAGATAGTCCACGACTCACATCCGTATGTAGCCACAGGAAAGATGCATGCTCTCAAATTCTAATTTGTATCTCCTTGCTGGTGCTTAACCATAGACTTTTAAGGCTGTTCAGTCTTTGCATTCTCCTTTTAATTTCCGTCGAACAGTCTCCATTGCTGTTTATTATACAGCCTGCATATTCAAAGTTTGTGACATTTTCAATTTCTTCATCATTTATTGTTATTTTTGGGTGACAGCCAGTTTTATCTGTGGACAGTATTTTCGTTTTCTTAAAATTCAAGAACACATTTTGATCTTCACTGTATTTTTGGACAGACAATATTACATTTTCTATTCCCTTCACGCTGTTCGAAAGGAGAACTGTGTCATCTGCGTAGTGGAGTTCCGGAATAGGGTTGCCACCAATTTTGAGCGGATCGTAATGGTCACAAATCTGGTCATTTTTGACATTTCTCATTATATTTTCTGCGTATATATTGAATAGGTATGGTGAGAGAATGCACCCCTGCCTCACCCCTTTTGCATCTCTAACCAATCAGATGTTTCACCAACTGCTCTGATATCTGCTTGTTGTTCATGATAAAGATTTTCCAAAAAGTGCACTAAATGCACTGGAAACCCCATACTTTTCAAAATAGTCCATAATAGTCCATAATAGTCCATAATAGTTTGTGGTGTTGGACACAATCAAATGCCTTGAAGATCTACGTTGTATTTTCTGCATTTTTCAAAAATTATTCTCATATTAAAGATGTGATCCCTAGTTTGTCTACCCTGTCTGAAACCCGCTTGTGCCTGTTTGTATGTTTGAATGTCTACACGTTTTGTCAATCAGATGTCACCGGAAGTGTAATACTAAAGCTCGGTCAATTTCTAAATTGGTAATATTTACTCTAAAAAATGAGTGGTTGTTGGGGTTAAATCGACATCAAAATTGTGTGCCCATTCTGTGACCTTTCGAAAATACAGTTCTTTAGTTCATAATGTGTAATTTAACATGCCCTACATTGTCTTGAGTTCCTGACAATGGAACACACCGTCAGCACGTCTAGGCCAGGCCTATTCTTGTCTCAAACATTTGTTCAAGTTGCGACAAAGTTTTAACCTCTCAACCACCCACATTTAACAGCAGATTAGTGTATTTTCTCAAGTATATAAGACGATTCCATGTACATTTCACGTATGATTTTGGGACTGGACATTTTGAAGAAGAAGAAAAAGGATTACATAAAGTTATTAAATTCACGTTTTATTCATCCTTGAATCCAGACATCCCCTCATCACTATCGAAAGTCTCATCCTTATGCTATTTTGTGTGTGTTTATCCTCGTCTTTGTCTGATGATGCATCGCTGTCTTCATATGTTGCATCATCCTCAGTTCCATCTGTGCCATTTGAAACACCACACCTCCTGAATGACTTGACAACGATCTCAATCTTTACATTATCCCAGGATCTTTTCACCCAGGTAAACACGTTTCCTGTTGTTGGTTCCTTGACAATACCTGCTGGTGTCAGATTGTCTCTAGATGACTTCACCTGTTGATTCCATTCGTCACTTTTGCAAACTGGATCACTTCAGTACTGTACAACAATCTTTTCTGAGCATTTATGGGAAGAACATAACCAAATGTAATCAGTTCGAAGCAAGGAGCGCAAAGAGAAGTGCACAAAATATTTCAGCAGGAGATATCAAAGGACCCGTTTCCACGTCTTTCAGGCGTATTGAATATATAGGACCTATATTTCTTAGACAGAACTGCATTTGGTGGGTGATGTGGTCAGCAACATATCGGCTGCCTTTACTTCCCAGGACTGTACCTGGTAGCCAATTAAGACCGGGTCGACCTAGGAGACAAGATCACTTTGCCTCTAGACCACGGCAGTTGTTTAGCGGGACGGGAAGCCTTTAATATTATAGTTGAAAAAAATATTTGATGTTGCTCCTGAACCGGCCTTCCCAGATGAGTTCCTGCACAGTATATTCGCTAACATGTCATCTGGTAAAAATCGACTACCTCACACTGTTCAGAGACCACACATTTCTTGGGGAAAATAAGGGATTTCTTTAATAGTTAGGGAAATACGGTACTTCGTTACCGTGGGTACCCTAAACACGCTGTGTCATTTTGATGAAGGGAGTTTCTGCAATGTGGTCCTGTTGAATTCTCATCCAAATAGTGACTTCGTGAATCACTGGGTTTTTAAAAACGGAGAGGGATATAAGACATCAATGTTGTCATGATGTCAAGTTGAGCTGAGTTACTGACCGACGTCACATAACATTGACATAAACGATTCTCGGCAATCTTCAACAGAAAGCAGACAGCTCTAATATCAATGGTCCCAGCCGGAGGCAGTCACATTATCTGTTTGTGACTTGTGTGTTTCGATGAGATATAAAGTGGAAGAGAAGAAGAAGAAGAAGAAGAAGAAGAAGAAGAAGAAGAAGAAGAAGAAGAAGAAGAAGAAGAAGAAGAAGAAGAAGAAGAAGAAGACGTGTGTTTTGTTTGAATGAATATGTGATGTTTACCTTTAGCAAGACGGACAAAAATTGAAATGGAGAAATTAGGCTAAAATAAGCGCTGTTGTAAAACCATACAAATAACAATAAAAATGCATAATATACACACATTGATCGGGTTCATCATCATCATCATCAATTTCCACTTCTGCCGTTAAGCGTTATAGGGGAGGAGCAGTCTGCGATCAGTTGCTTGATGGGCAGCATTGGCCATTGTCATTCCATGTCGATGAATGAGGCTCTTTAATGTCTTCAATCCATGTTCTCCTAGGTTGTTGGTCTGGCTGCATTCTTACTAGATGACCAAATTATTTGATCTTCTGTTTCTCAATGCATTTGCTGCAGTGTGTTGTTTCTGTTTTGATACTATCATTTTCTAACTTTGACTCTGATGGCTAATTAGGCGGTTTTTCTCATGCAATTCATTTCACAAGTGTTTTATTTACGTAGGTTAGTCTTTGATAATGTCCAAGTCTGGCACTGATAGCACGGCGTTGGTATGAATATGCTGTTTGTAATGTGTTTCATGGGGCGCCTACTTATGTTTGGATGACTTAATAATGGTGTCAGCTAGTGTATAAGTGCACTGGCTCGTTGGCATCTTGTTCTTTTTTTCCGATCTATATTCCCGTCTTCCGAGAAAATGCTTCCTTGATATTTAAATGTTTTTAACTAGCTTCAGACAAGAACCTTTAAACCCGACATATAGCGGACCTGGAATTCTGCTTCACTGCATTACTTTAGTTTTAGTAGCATTTATTTTTATGCTAAATCTTCTGCGTGTCGAACCTAACCTGCTTAAACATTCTTGCAGTGTATTCCAGATATTGTAGAACAGGCACTGATCGTCTGCAAACAGTAGGTCATTTACTGTGTATGGATCTAATTATTCTTCGGGAAAGTAAAGGTCCTGATTTTCTAGATTTTCTTGGTCACCTGCTTTAAAACTTGCTTCTGTTGACATTCTGTCTTTGTATGTGGTAGATAAGAGAGAAAATAGCACACTTTCCTGTATCATCCCTGTATTGATTGTTAGCAAATCAGATTTGCCTTCTTGTATTATCTCTGCGCTTTGGCAAGTGTAGTAAATGTCCATTTTTTCCCTCATTGTCCGAGAGTCTCCCGGGCACGCACTGGACTTACAAGTCACCTCTGGATGAAAGAAAGAGTGGTCCTCATCACTTGTGATGGACGAACAACGTAACGTATAAATGTCTAAGATATTATTTAACAATTGTTCTTGTTTTCCGTAATCCTCAAGAAAAGCCCATATTTTGTTTCTGTCTACTCAATCAAACGCCTTTTCTTGATCTGCTAACAAAATATTCAGTTCATTGTCGTATTCAATGGTTTTTTCGCAAACTTGTCTTAGTGTAAATAATGCATCTGCAACCTTTTCCTATCCTGAAACCAAATTCTGATATACTAAGGTGCTGTTGCACTATAGGTATAATTATCTGTTCTAATGATGACGTGTACATTATCCCTATGTTGCTCAAGAGTGACAAACCTCTTCTGACAGTCTCTTGTACTATCTTTTTTTCCCAAACTGGTATTTTTAATGCCTACTGCCGGTCAAGTGGAACTTTCGTTTCTTCCCATGCTTATTGAACTTTCTTGTTAGCCATTTGATGCCAATTTGACCACATGCTTGAATAATTTCTGTAGTTATTCCGTCTAAACCAGATGCTTTGTTTTTAGGGCTCTTCTGTATAACAGCTTTTACTTCTGATGTTAAAATGTTTGGTTCATGCTGGTCACTGATTTATAGGCACAAAGCTGATGGTAGCTACCTGGTTTTTAGGTCCGAATAGCACTTTGAAATATTCCGCACTTCTTGCTAGCCTTTGATGTAGATTCAATACAGGACTGCCTCTCATGTTTATAATTGTTGTTGGAACGGGTTAATTACAACAAACATAGTCTACTGGCTGAAGATGGCAAAATCCTTTTAATGAAAATATTAACACCTTATGCAGCATAGAAACTAAGCAACGGACAGACGGCTTCCATCCTACAACACAAGGCCGAGTGGACTGTCACATAGATACATCTCATTAAAATATGGCATGTCGCATTTACACTATGAGTGCCAATCATGGTCACTTAGGATGACAAAATAGAAGTAAAGATTGGTAATCACCCACGAAGGAAAACGAACATTTTTTGGAAAGGGTAATAAATTGGACACGCAGGCACATTTTACAAACGGTCTTTCTAAACACTCAAGAGGCAAAAGAGGAAATGGAGAGGGAAATAAAGGAGTCAAGGATGAGCAGAGCATGTTGACCTTGTAGTTTTAGAATCAGTTTAGATCAGTTATATAAATAAGACAAAGTAAAACCATTTTGTATTTGTTGTGAAATGAAAGCTAGTGGGAAAAATAATGACTGTGGGCAGACATGGGAACATAATGACTGTGGGCAGACATTGAAACATAATGACTGTGTGCAGACATGGAAACATAATGACTGTGGGCAGACATTGAAACATAATGACTGTAGGCAGACATGGAAACATAATGACTGTGTGCAGACATTGAAACATAATGACTGTGTGCAGACATGGAAACATAATGACTGTGTGCAGACATTGAAACATAATGACTGTGGGCAGACATTGAAAAATAATGACTGTGTGCAGACATGGAAACATAATGACTGTGTGCAGACATTGAAACATAATGACTGTGGGCAGACATTGAAAAATAATGACTGTGTGCAGACATGGAAACATAATGACTGTGTGCAGACATTGAAACATAATGACTGTGGGCAGACATGGAAACATAATGACTGTGTGCAGACATTGAAACATAATGACTGTGGGCAGACATTGAAAAATAATGACTGTGTGAAGACATGGAAACATAATGACTGTGGGCAGACATTGAAACATAATGACTGTGGGCAGACATGGAAACATAATGACTGTGTGCAGACATTGAAACATAATGACTGTGTGCAGACATGGAAACATAATGACTGTGTGCAGACATTGAAACATAATGACTGTGGGCAGACATTGAAAAATAATGACTGTGTGCAGACATGGAAACATAATGACTGTGTGCAGACATTGAAACATAATGACTGTGTGCAGACATTGAAACATAATGACTGTGGGCATACATTGAAACATAATGACTGTGGGCAGACATGGAAACATAATGACTGTGATCAGACATAGAAACATAATGACTGTGTGCAGACATAGAAACATAATGACTGTGTGCAGACATTGAAACATAATGACTGTGTGCAGACATTGAAACATAATGACTGTGGGCAGACATTGAAACATAATGACTGTGGGCAGACATGGAAACATAATGACTGTGGGCAGACATAGAAACATAATGACTGTGGGCAGACATTGAAACATAATGACTGTGTGCAGACATAGAAACATAATGACTGTGTGCAGACATTGAAACATAATGACTGTGGGCAGACATGGAAACATAATGACTGTGGGCAGACATAGAAACATATTGACTGTGGGCAGACATTGAAACATAATGACTGTGTGCAGACATTGAAACATAATGACTGTGGGCAGACATAGAAACATAATGACTGTGGGCAGACATTGAAACATAATGACTGTGTGCAGACATTGAAACATAATGACTGTGGGCAGACATTGAAACATAATGACTGTGGGCAGACATGGAAACATAATGACTGTGGGCAGACATAGAAACATAATGACTGTGGGCAGATATAGAAACATAATGACTGTGGGCAGACATTGAAACATAATGACTGTGTGCAGACATAGAAACATAATGACTGTGTGCAGACATTGAAACATAATGACTGTGGGCAGACATGGAAACATAATGACTGTGGGCAGACATAGAAACATAATGACTGTGGGCAGACATTGAAACATAATGACTGTGTGCAGACATAGAAACATAATGACTGTGGGCAGACATAGAAACATAATGACTGTGGGCAGACATTGAAACATAATGACTGTGTGCAGACATTGAAACATAATGACTGTGGGCAGACATTGAAACATAATGACTGTGGGCAGACATGGAAACATAATGACTGTGGGCAGACATAGAAACATAATGACTGTGGGCAGACATAGAAACATAATGACTGTGTGCAGACATTGAAACATAATGACTGTGTGCAGACATAGAAACAATCTAAGAACCCTTTTCAAGCCACGAGTCATGTGAGACTAGCTCCTTCTTTCTGTAGACTAAACACCCGGTTGTTAGTGTGATCGACTTGATGCAGGTCATCTACTTTCAAGATCATTTCCGCTTGCCATGGTTGGACTGGGAGCCCTATAATAATCAAATCAGTTAACCTTAAAGTTCCCTAGCCTTAAATGGGTACCGTTAAAATTACAGGAATTAAAAGCAGTCGGCATATTGTTGACCACATCACTCAGCAAGTGGCGTCTGACGTATAAACCATAGGTCTAGCACAATCTGCCAAATACGCATGAAAGCTTTGTAAAGAGTCCTTGACCTTATACATTCAAGCTGGTTTCATGCGAAGACTTGGCTGGCAGCAAGCAAGCCAATGAGCCTCTATATCTGAATGAAATGAGTGAAGTGCATGGCTCCACTGTCCTTAATTACTGATAGGCTGCTGTGTTTAATCAGCACACCCAGCAGAAACCTGTTCACAATGTCAGCTTTAACACAATTACCAGCTGAAATCAGCGTCCCCACACAGATGACCTTTGTTCTCACGCCGCTGTGCACATTCAGTACGCTGTGTAATTGCGTTTTCTGTAGTTTATAATGGCAGTGTCTGTTTATCTTAGATACGCGTCCCTGTCTGATGTTTAACATTCGTTAATGTTGTTTTTATTGTAGTTTTAAAATGTGACTAGTTTCACGAGGTTTTGTTTTTTAATTGTTGCTAATTTTATGCAAAACGAAATTATTATGTTATCACAATCGACGTGACAGCACATTGGGCATTCCCATGCGGGCTCAGTCCGAGGAAGCAGCTTCTTCAAGTTACTTCTACTAATTTTCTTATGAGAAGATGGTTATAATGTCTCCTATCTCAGCCTCAGTGGCGGCATAGACGTGCTTCACTCCCATGCTACGCAATCGTGTTAGTGTCAGAAATTAATCATTAGCCACTAGCCCAGTCCGTACAGTATTGGTGATATCTGCTCTGTCCATGCTCCTTCCCCCATGTGTTAGCGAATTGCTTGCCAGCTAGTCCGCTCACTCATTCCCCTTTACGCCCGCATAACCAGGTGTGTAGATCCAGGTGAGGGAGGTTAAGTGCGATTTTCGAATGCTTTTTACTCATTATTAGTGCCTCCTGGAGGATGTGTGGAAAAGTAATTAATATAGAAGGTAATGATACCACTTGGAGTCCCAGGTCGACCAAGTTTAATTAAGTACGTGAAAAGTCATAGGAAGTAAATTCGGTCGGTGTGATATTGATCATATCACACATAAAGTGTCGACTGGTCTCTGAAAATATGTCTTTCACTAGATGACTTGGTATGTTTAGCAGTACTAAAGTATACTGGATTACGGAAACATCAAGAGTCAAAGTCAAGTGGAAGACATACACACACACTCACACACACACACACACACACACACAAAACGGAACACACAGAACCAAGAACAACATCAGTGAAGAGTTAAGAGTTAATAACTGCCTGAGAAGAATGCAGGGATGTCGGGAACAGAGGAAATTATATAGGTTATTGTTGAAAGAGAAGAGTGCACTGTGTGTGTTGTAGACATGACTTTTACATCTTTATGTTTGACTGCGCCTGTTTTAACATACTAGATACAGATGATGTTAATATAAAGTTAATCGTTGTTTTTATTATTTGTTTAAACATAAAAGTAATCCATGTTGTCACTTCGTGTCGGACGTGCACATATTTCACGGCATGCTGAGGTGGAGTGGCCCACTTCTCTGCCTAGACAAGTAGCTAAAAATCCAGAAAATGTACTGGAAAGATATCCTAGGCATGCAAATTCGTAAGACATTGGAATTGGAAAGAGACAGGGACTCCTTCTATTGCGTGGTGATGGTATTGCCATTGTGATGAGGTGGTAATGATGACAGGGTAGACATTTTCTCTGGCCGATTCGAGCCAAGAGTTGTACTTTTGATGCAAACTTCATTCACTGCAGTACACTGGACAAGCACATCTGTTCTAATAATAATTATTAAAAAAGAGCGCGCCGATCATTATGCGATCTGGCAAATTTAATTAACTGTCAAAGCATGGGGTTCTAGCAAACTTAATCATCATCCTCAATGTCGTCATTATCACCAAGCAGAAGAATATAGCATGAAAATGTATACTACTAAAAATTAAGTAATGCAGTTCAGAAGAATTCGCTACATGTCGGATAGAATGGTACTTGTCTAAAGCATAGACTGTCATGCTTCGCTATATCACACGATGGCCAGTACCAGCAGGTCAATGTTCTTGTCTTGCCACAGCCATATAGCTAAGACACCCAAGCATTTATCTGTTTACTTTCACTTGGCTTTCACAGTCAACGAAGAGTTTTATTTCTGAAGGTACCAGCAGTACAGTCTGGTTGTGTGTCCGTCTTGCCTTTCTTCAGAATGCAGACATCCCTTGGCCATTCCCCGCCTCCCCATTCTTTCCAGACCATGATGATCTATTTATCCCTCGGCACTGCTCACTTCACTATAGAATGCAACTTTGCCTAGAGAAACTACAACAGCAAAAACAAAAGAACACAAATTACAAATGCTGAGGTTGGTTCTGCAAAGTCCTGTACAAAATACGCAGCTAACTTTTACCTGACCATTTCCTCCCAAATAGCCCCGACAACATCTAACTTGCCTTGCTGCATTAGGTTACCACCTATTAGTGCAGATCCATCCACTCGACCTGTTTGTATGTTTCTCATACACCTGCAGACCCTGGAAAAATATCTATAGGATATTAACTACCTAAACCTCTGAAATGATGCTCGCGACTCTGTACGAAACATACATGTCTCCACCTTGCTCAGCGTACTTTGTGAGCTAGATACAATCACAACATGTGCGTGCAGGTGGTTGTCAAGCTAACGAAATCCTGGCGTAATTCCCTCTGGTCCATTCTAAAATTAGGTGTTCTGATATCAGCTTTGCTACTGCTATGAAGCCACATGCACTTCTTCTGCCTCTCAACACAAAGCCATCATAAACCAGTTGTTGAACTGATTCTGCGGCGCCCTTGATCAGTCCCTGAACTCCCGAGCAATTGGGATCAGAGACCTATACAAGTCTGATTGTTGGCCCGGTACTTTCACTCAGTCCATTCCTCGGCAAAGAGAAGAATAAGCAAAAAACAAAACGGATCTAGAGGTGACAACCTCAGTTTAAAAAAACACACACAACCTAAGCTTACTGTTGGCCTACGTGCCTAATGGCTGAATGACTGTGGGTTAAACAGTCATGAACGTGGAACGTCTGGCTAGTGGGTGGTGCGGCGCAAGGCGAATAGACTCCATGAGGACATCCCCTGTCTCTTTCCTAGCAGGCAGACAATACTAGGGTGACCGTTTAATTCCTGCATTTAAAGAATATTTTCAATGTATTTTGTACTTGGCAATGAGACCTGGTGATGAAGACACGGCTATTGATTGGGCTTTTGTTTCCCAGTCAGCAGTGCTGGACACAGAATGGAGTGTCTTAGGTGATCATGGAAGTGACCATTTGCCATGCTCAGTCTTGATTTCTGAAGCTGGCAAGATCAGGGTTGTGAGAACGCGCAAGACTTTTAAGTATGAGAGGGATAGTACCCTTCTTGGATGCCTCTGACAGAAGGTATGCATCAGAACCATCTCCTCTGCTTTTGTGAAGCCTTCATAGTGGACGCAACAAGTAGAACAGGCATGGAGTGCAAAGCGAGCAGCAGTTAAACAGTTACAGAAAGTGCGAAAGGCACCTCACAGGTTACAAGAGGATGTAGAGAAGCTAGAAAGAGATAGACAAGAAAAAGTAAATGAGTTCTGCGGTATGCAGCAGATGCATAAAGGGCTAAATGGAAACATTTAATAAGCGAAATTGGGTTGGTTTTGGAAATGTCACAGAGAGATGCAAGGGAAGGATCGGCCTGACTGACTGACTTTCTACCCCACTAGGACATCACACAAGCGATAAACACCCGATGACACAAAGTGCCACCATGTGGATGAGGATCGCCGTGGAGAGGTCCCAAAAACCACGTTCAGACAATTAGCCATATTTATGGCCTGCCTATATTTCGGTCCCTGGAAAAAGCCAGGGTGGGGCTTCAAAAAACAAAAAAATTTCGTCCTAAAAAGACGAAACTGGAAACATTTAGGATCGGCCGGTCACAAGAGTCATTATATACACTGATCATGCTAGCCAATGAAAACGGAGAAAGGGGAAGCTTTTTTGTGTGTGGAGATTTTATATTCCAAACTGATCATAATTATTTGAAGCTTAAAAATTCAGTTAGAGTTATTATGTCTAGTACTATAAATGATAACTATTGTCGGGATATAATTAGGGTGGAGGATTTAAATTATATTTTGCAGAAAATAAAACGAGAAACTGCGCCGGGGCCAGACAAAGTCAGCATGGCAATATGAAGAGCATGAGTGATGAAGACTTGAGAGAGATGGCTTTTCTTTTGAGCCAGAACATCAGAACAGCTTCAGTACCCCAGGAATGGGTACACAGATACCTGATCCCACTTCCAAAACCAGGCAAAGATCATTTTAGACTCAGCCGTTTTAGGATTATCACCCTACAGAACGCTTTTGGCAAGGTGCTTGAAAAGATTATTGCTTTTAAACTGCAGTTGTTTTTGGAAAGGGAAGAGCTCCAGCCAAACTGGCCACGAAAATAAACCTGGTCAAATGCAGCTACTTTTGCTTTTTATGAGGGCTTCCAGAACAGAGAGGAGACAGTTGTGGCTGCATTTGATCTTGAGAGTGCGTACAACAAAGTCAGATATGATATTTCACTATCTGCACTCATGGAGAAGGGAGTTCTTCCTAGCTTGTAAACTGGATAGCAGCTGTCCTGCATTCACTTATGGTAGCCCTTCGCCTGGGTACATGGACCTCAGAACCATGTATTATCGCCCTGGGACTACCCCAGTGTTCTGTAATTTCACCAGTGCTCTTCAATGTGTATACAAGCAAAATTGTAAAACTTGAAGCACCAGGTGGATGTAGGAAGGATATTGACATTTGATGTTGATGTTCTTGCATTTAGGCAGGGAAGTAATAATCAACAGATAGCCCAAGAGCTACAGGCAACTGTAGACAAAATGACTGGTGTGCAGAAATGAGTGCTGACGAAAACTCAGAAAACGCGGCTGTTTTGTGTTGCTCTCTGGGCAACAGAATTGTAAATGCAAATGTTCCAAGCCTCACAATTAATAACAGTTATACCAAAAGAAAGAGCAAACTGAGGTAACTGGGTATCATTTTCGACAGAAGCCTGTCATCCTGGGATCATGGAGAGGCAGTTGCGGTGAAATGCCAAAAAGAACTCAATGCTCTCAAGATTATGCCAGCAATGAACATGGAACAAAGAATGCTGTTCACAATGTTCTAGCATTTGATTCTGTCAGTGATAGATTATGGACTTGGAATGCTTAACAAATCAAAGATTCAGCTGACGAAACTTGAAAACATACAGAATGAAGCCATGCGGGTAATTCTGGAATGTACAAGAGATACTCCGGTAGTATTTATTCGATATATTCTTGCACTGCCTACTATTGCAGATAGGGTCAACGTTCTGCAAGCAAAGTCATATCTTAGAGTAGTTTTAGACAAGGGGCATCTCCTGCATGAAGCCATGGGTAGAGCTAAGGGTCACAGATTGAAAAGAGAAAGGTCT
>CAJHNH020000219.1:127500-180000 GCA_905116865.2 Candidula unifasciata | reverse complement strand
GGTACCCAATCAAGGCTGGGTCGACATAACAGTCATGGTCATTTTTGAAAAAAGTCCTGCTCTGCCAGGGAGCGAACTCACGGCCTTCCGATCCACACGCGAGCGTCAGGCCGCTACGCCACCACGACTCCCGGTGTAGTTGTTTCCTGTGTCTTAATTATAACAAAAAAGGTTGAACGGGGTATCTGAGATTTGTAACAATCGTCATCTATCCCATATATAGATTTTGTAATCACATATCTTCTTGCTAAGGTCCATGCCGTGTAAAAGTCATTTTCTATCCACAAATGTGTACTCTCAGTCATTTCTGACAGAGATTATACTCCATGCCATAATGTCATTGTGTTGAGTATCTGTTTTGTCGGTCTTTCTGCCCCCTCCCTCCCCCCCCCCCCCCCCCCCCCCCCAATGTTCCTACCGTCACGAAGTATCCAAATTTTCACCTTCTCATCACTTCATCAAAAAAATGAAGACTTTCGCTTTCTGATATAGGCAACCAGTTCTCTTCACAAGTCAGTTTGTTTCATGGCATCCTATTTTCTTCTTTTTGTTTTTCTGCCTAAGGTATTCTCATCATTTGTCTTTAAAACCCACTTCTCTGCGACTTCCAAATAATGTTTCAATTGTCTACCAACTGTCCATTATTCACTTCTGTGTATCAAGATATGATTTATATAGTTTTTAATAACTCCTTCTCGCATCACATAATATCAACGTTTAATGTGGCAGCTTGAACATTGTAACGGTACTGACGTCAGTCAATTTATAGGTGTGTATGATGACGTCTGCAGGGATGGTTTGTTTTCACTCATGTATAGAATAAGCTGAGATCTGTTAGTGACGTTTCTTGAGTTGACACTAGGGCAAATGCTCATTTTTGATGATTGTCACGTAGAGAGACAAACTAGGCAATGTATAGCAGCAGACATTTGTGGTTAAGTATTCCTGGCCAATAGCCAGGTGTCTTGTGTCATTAGTTGTGTGGGCCTCAGTAAACTGTTTCCTGAGTGCGTTCATGGACCATTTTTTAGTGTAGGAGTAGAATTATTGGCCATCTGTTCCCCTTAATAGGCTTATTGTAAGAGACGTCTACTTTAGATTGCTGAAATATCGCAGCTGAGTCATTAACTAACACACACACACACACACACGCACACGCACACACACACGCACACGCACACACGCACACACGCACACACACACGCACGCACATGCGCACGCACACACGCACACACGCACGCACACACGCACACACGCACACACGCTTACACACACACACACACACACAAATTCAGTATAATCAGATTGTTCCGTTCAAGTTTTTCTATTTGTCAAAAGGAACTAGTGGTTTTTATTTAAGGTTTTAATCTAAACAAGATACTGTTGTGAATTTGTCCATGTGAAACAGCAGTATTTGTGGTAATGTGTGTGCATTAGTAATTGGTTGTTTAGAAGTATGAATGGCTAATAGATTACCTATAGGTCTAAGTATTTGTTGCACATTAGATTCTTCTATTGAAATATCTGTTTCACTTGTGAGTTTCTGGTCTTATTGTGAGGGAGAATAAATCCATTGACACTCTCCAAACAAGCATTTCGTAGACCGAATTCCAGAAGTAGATAATCTACTAAAAATGTTCGCCATAGTTTACAGCAGGTAAACCCTAGAAAGAAGAAGAAGAAGAAGAAGAAGAAGAAGAAGAAGAAGAAGAAGAAGAAGAAGAAGAAGAAGAAGAAGAAGAAGAAGAAGAAGAAGAAGAAGAAGAAGAAGAAGAAGAAGAAGAAGAAGAAGAAGAAGAAGAAGAAGAAGAAGAAGAAAAAGAAGAAGAAGAAGAAGAAGAAGAAGAAGAAGAAGAAGAAGAAGAAGAAGAAGAAGAAGAAGAAGAAGAAGAAGAAGAAGAAGAAGAAGAGGAAAAAGAAGAGGAGGAGGAAGATGAAATGTTCTTGTTTTGACAACCATGTGTAGTACCGTTCATATCTGCCGTAATGTAAATGGTCATTCAGTTTTTTTTTTCCTTTTCCTGATTTGTGTTTGTTTTGTTTTGTTACTGAAGTACTGATACATGATGCTGTCGAATGCTAACGCAGACCAAAAGCAGGTTTCTGGTGAACGCAAGAAGAATATGACCATATAGACAAAGCATATGTTGCTAGAGTCTTTTTCAATAAGTCGAAAGCAGCTATAACATTATGCTTTAAATATCATATCACCAGCCCTCCAACAGACACTTTTAAGTTCGTGCTCAAATTTTGTGGGAGGAACTCATGGAATGATGCACCAAAGTGTGCAATTTTATCAGAGTCTGTCTGCTAGGGAACACATGGACTAGGTTTTGATAAGCACAGTGTTACGGTCCTGTCATTCTCATTCAATAGGTTTCAGATTATATCTAATGTTTTATGAGCATTTGCTGGCATGGAAAGGATACCGGGAGTAGAGCTGATTACCCCCCACCTCTTCCACCTCTGAAAATAGAGCTGCTCACCCTCTCTCTCTCTTTCTCTCTCTCTCTCTGTCTATCTCTCTCTGAAACACCACACACACACACAAGGATGCACACTTACACGCAAACGCGCATACACAAACACACACATACAGAAGGACTTGGGCTAATTGTGGGAGACAACACCCAAAATAGAATTCGTCAATGGAAGTAAACTGCCTTAAACCAAATTTAACAAGTTAAAGCATACAATAAGTCAGGCCCAGGGGGTATTGGTGGCTAAAGTTATCCTAAAAATGACGATGAAAGGAAAATTGGTTAGGCCAGCGTTGTAATCAAACTGAATTGAAAACTTATTTAGATTTCTTTTTTAAATTAACAGAAATACTGAAAACGTAATAAATACGTCTAAAAGAAAGGATGCAACTGTATTTTATAAATGGAAAACATACACCACATTTCTTCTTCTTCTTCTTTCTCTTCTTCTTCTTCTTCTTCTTCTTCTTCTTCTTCTTCTTCTTCTTCTTCTTCTTCTTCTTCTTCTTCTTCTTCTTCATCTTTTTCTTCTTCTTCTTTTTTTTTCTTCTTCTTCTTCTTCTTCTTCTTATTCTTCTTCTTCTTCTTCTTCTTCTTCTTCTTCTTCTTCTTCTTCTTCTTCTTCTTCTTCTTCTTCTTCTTCTTCTTCTTCTTCTTTCTTCTTCTTCTTATGAGGATCTTCTTCTTTTCTTCTTTTTCTTTCTTCTTTCTTCTTCTTCTTCTTCTTCTTCTTCTTCTTCTTCTTCTTCTTCTTCTTCTTCTTCTTCTCTTCTTCTTCTTCTTCTTCTTCTTCTTTTTTTTTTCTTCTTCCTTTTCCTCTTCTTCTTCTTCTTCTTCTGATTCTTCTTCTTCTTCTTCTTCTTCTTCTTTTCTTCTCTTCGTTCTTCTCTTCGTTCTTCTTCTTCTCTTCTTCTTCTTCTTTCTTCTTCTTCTTCTTTTTCTTCTTCTTCTTTCGTCTTGAGGTCTTCTTCTTCTTCTCTCTCTTAGGAGGAGGCTTCTTCTTCAGTCTTCTTCTTCTTCTTCTTCTTCTTCTTCTTCTTCTTCTTCTTCTTCTTCTTCTTTCTTCTTCTTCTTCTTCTTCTTCTTCTTCTTCTTCTTCTTCTACTTCTTCTTCTTCTTGTTCCTCTCTTCGACCTTGTACCTCAGTGAAGTGTCAAGGGCAGATGTAACGTATGTTGATGAGCTCTGTCAAGAGCACTATTAGGGTTTATGTTCATTTATGTAAGGCTGTTCTTAATGCCACCATCCAATTTTTGCCGAGGTCTTCCGCTCGTTTTATACCCGTTGTAACGTTTTAATGTAGCTGGCTATGGCAGATAGTTCCAGTGCATTCTTGTTAGGTGTCCAAACCACTTCATCTATTGTTCTTTGATGACCTGTAAGACTGGCTTTATTTCTAGCATTCGTCTGATTTCGTGATTTCGTGTTCGGTCTTACCTTGAAACTCCTGCAGCTTTTCTAAGGCATTTCACCTGTAAGTGTTCACGTTTGGCACCAATAGGATAGTTTTGCCAAAATATATTTCTGATGAGATTCACTTTAGTACTTCGAGGTATCTGAGTGTGTGTCGTCAACAGGTGAGATGGTTTTCCCATTACTTGATTAGCTTTAGCACATCTCACATCAGTTCTCCATCGAATATAAAAATTGCTCCCAGATACTTAAATTCCATTGTTTGTCTTAAAGCAGTGTTTTTAAAAATTGTATTTCTAAATTGTCTTTCATACTTCATATTATTATAGACAAAGGTAACAAATACACGAGTGATTTTTGTGGCAGTTTAAAAAATAAAATAAAGTAACTTAAAAGGTTCATCTTTAATAAATGAAGAAGTCACTTAAGCTATCAGCTTAAAGAAGAAATGAAAGAGACAGAAACGAGTTTAAAGGGAATCTTTGAGATTCGCTAATGTGCTGCACCGTGCTGTCCTGTCGTCTTATCAGTTTGAAAAAAAAAAGCTCTTGTCACGGTACCATTTTCCTAGCGGCAGTTTCCGCCACCTCTAACTCACACATGTTGTGTAACTTGATGTATCAGGGTGGCGTCCAGTACTTCAGTTCAGACATCAGCTATGAGGTTCGTTCTCCTACTCCTATTTCCTGTCGCTATTAATCTCACAATGCCGACGACGACCTCAGGTTGCACTGCTGTGATTGAAGGTCACTTGTTTCTAGTTGGCAGTTTTGTATCCACGGTGAGTACGAGTAGCCGCGATATTTAATAAAATTGAAACTTTACGAGGCATATGTCACAGAGCTTTTACCTGTTAACTTTTAATCTTCACCCTCCCCCCCCCCCACACATTTTTGGTATATATTGAACACACACACCACACACACACACACACACACACACACATATATATATATATGTGTGTGTGTGTGTGTGTGTGTGTGTCTGTGTGTGCGTGCTTGTTTTAGAATATATACATACATTTAACCCTCCCTCCCCCCACCCATCTGTTCGTTTTTTGTCTTTATTTTGATAATCCAATCTAAAAGTCGAGATGTCACTTGAGGACTTGAAGCTTAAAGGGCGTACATGGATTGGCTTTTTACCCCACCAGGACATCACACAAGCGATAAACACCCGATGACACAAAGTGCCACCATGCGGATGAGGATCACCGTGGAGAGGTCCCAGAAACCGCGTTCAGACATTTGGCCATTTTTATGGCCTGCCTATATTGCGGCCCCTGGCAAAAGCCAGAGTGGGGCTTCAAATAACAAAAAATTACGTCCTGAAAAGGACGTAAGGATTATCGCAGCATAACAATCGCTAACCAAACATTGTCATAGACCAGTGGGCACTAAGTGGCTGTAGTGATAACTGCCATATCTACCGTATTTTTTTTTCTAGAACATTTTCAGGTGACGAGTCTCATCTGGGTGGAACAAAGCAATTCTTGTAATATAAAATGCGTTGTCAGTGTATTTCAAAGCTATCGCCCTGGTAGTCATGGTGCCACCTTATCTCCCTTGATGTAGACAGGTGCAGCAGTTGCCAGGCAGCTGAGACATGCGAGCTATTCTTCTTCCCCCCCCCCCCCCCCTGACCCCCAAAAAAAAAAAATTCAAGATTGCATTAAAAAATTGAGAAAAGATTTTTTGTTTTTTAAACCATATCACGGACACCTTAAACATTTGACTCAGGCCCTGAGGGTCCAGGAGTTCTGGAAGACTCCTCCAGTAAAACTGCCGCAAGGCTTCATCTAAACTGTGTACCCGTCACTGATTGTAGATTGCTCTTCCTGGCTTTTCAATATGTGACATTTAAAATCTCGCCTACGCCCGCCCACTTTTCACATTGCCACATGTAATAAGAAGGACATATGTCGGGAGACGGAGCATCAATCGATGCGTCTGAAGATGAATATGTTGACTCTGAGCGAGAGAGATGGGCACGGCTACCAATATAACTATACATATATTCTCGAGTCTGACAGTATATGACAATGGGGGTGGATGGGGTGGGGGTGGGGTGGGGGGGGGGGTGGTGGGGGGGGGGGGGGGTTCAGAAGGCAGACAGAACAGAATATGTTTTTCAGGCCACCAATTGCTGTGTGTGTGAGCTAGGTGTCTGAAACAGCCTCGAAAGCACCCACCTCTCTGTGTTTTTAACTCAATCTCCTCTCGTCTCTACCACTGTCTCTAAATTTATGTCCTACTCCTCTTATCTGACCTTCACGTCCTATCTCAATCTTTTTTCTCCTCTTATTCAACCATCCTCTTCCTTACAAACACACACATACACACGCACGCACGCATGAACGCACACACGCACGCGCACGTACGCACACACACGCACGCGCGCTCGCACACACACACACATACTTCTATGTTCTCAATACTGAAATTTGTTTTCCTGTTTTAGATGACAACTCTGCGTTTAGTGTTGCGTGGTACTTTTCTGTCCTTGGCTGTGTCTGCAACACTGGTTCATCATGCTGTCTGTGGCTGTGTCTGCAACACTGGTTCATCATGCTGTCTGTGGCTGTGTCTGCAACACTGGTTCATCATGCTGTCTGTGGCTATGTCTGCAACATTGGTTCATCGTGCTGTCTATGGCTATGTCTGCAACATTGGTTCATCGTGCTGTCTATGGCTATGTCTGCAACATTGGTTCATCGTGCTGTCTATGGCTATGTCTGCAACATTGGTTCATCGTGCTGTCTATGGCTATGTCTGCAACATTGGTTCATCGTGCTGTCTATGGCTATGTCTGCAACATTGGTTCATCGTGCTGTCTATGGCTATGTCTGCAACATTGGTTCATCGTGCTGTCTATGGCTATGTCTGCAACACTGGTTCATCGTGCTGTCTATGGCTATGTCTGCAACACTGGTTCATCTTTCTGTCTATGGCTATGTCTGCAACATTGGTTCATCGTGCTGTCTATGGCTATGTCTGCAACATTGGTTAATCGTGCTGTCTATGGCTATGTCTGCAACACTGGTTCATCGTGCAGTGTGTTTGTATTTACCTGTAAGACTGTTTTATTGTTAGAATTAATAATTCTCTCGTAACATATATGTTAACATATTTTGCTAGCAGTGGGTAAAGCGTTTAGGGCACTGAATGTGTGTGTAAGCCCCCCAAGTTTGTCCTCGGTAAGAGATGCGGATTTTATTCTGTCGGGGTCACAAATACAATTTATAAACTGCATAGTTCGTGGCGACTTCCATAGCCAAGAGGCCTGAAACCCTCATGCTTACTACCTTTATGTCCTACCTCTCCAAGTAGTAGGTGCAGGCAACATCTTCATTTCGTTACATTTAAGTAATATCTGTTCAGCCTGGCTAACTTTTAACAGTGTTGTCCTTATTTCGCTAACAGTATCACGGTCTTTAGTACAGTAGTATAAATACGGCGATGAGTTAGGATCGTCCCAGGAGATACAGATATCATGCTTTGTGTGAAGCGGCTTGCTGTTCCGTGGAGGAATATGGAGCCACAAAAGTCGAAAAATCAGTACAGTGAAGCTGATGCTTTCCCGTTTACCCCTTTGTTTAAAAGGAACTTCTCACGCCATTTTCCCATCTGGCATATTGTGCATATGAAAATAACTAATCCACACCCATGGGTGTTGTGGTCCAAATAACTACTTCCTGTCCTCACTGTCCCCCACATTTTCTGGAACAATTATCATGCCAGATCAACCTGGGAGCTCCCAGTCTATGTTAGACATCAGTCCAGTGAGGATGCGACCCCGAACTGATGGCAAGCGTGTTTACACAATAATATTTTGTTATAATTGAAATAAGAAATATCTTGTTCAACCCTTACTGTGAATTCTTTGCCCATTGCTTGCCTCTGTACATCTTTGGCTCTCCTTCCAAGCACTAAGACACTCCCAGATGGTAATCCATGTCACGGCAGACAGACAGACAGACAGACAGAAGACAGACAGACGAGACAGATCAGAAGCATACACAGACAGACAGACATAGACAAGACAGGACAGCCAGACAGACGACAGACAGACGACAGACAGACAGACAGACAGACAGACAGACAGACAGACATACGACAGACAGACAGACAGACAGACAGACAGACATACAGACAGACAGACAGACAGACAGACAGACGACAGACAGACAGACCGACAGACAGACAGCATACAGACAGACAGACAGACAGACAGAAGACAGACAGACAGACAGACCGAGAACTGATAATAGATAGAGTTATAGATAGGTAGTAAATAAATAGATAAATATGATAGATTAGCCTACAGAAAGACAGATATGAATAGATAAGATAATAAGAAAGATAGACTTAGGATAGATTAGACAGATACAGATAGATAGACATAGAGTAGATAGATAGTACTAGATAGATAGAATAGATAGATAGACAGATAGACATACAACAGACAGACAGAGCGACAGACACGACATACAGACATGACAGAAACAGAATTCAGACAGCCAGACCAGACAGGCAGACAGACCATTCAGAAACGTACAGACAGACCAGACAGACGGACGGAGACAGACAGATTGACAGATACGATGACAGATAGACAGATAGAGAGATAGATAGATAGATGATCCGATAGACAGGCACAGATAGACAGACAGAATAGACAGGCAGATAGGTAACCCCGCGTAGAGTAGGCGGACACCCACGCATAGGTAGTGTAGATAGATAGCCATCTATACACACATGCAGATAGATCGGTAAGATAGGCATACAGTCAGGCAGATATGATATATAATAACGGACGGACGATAGATAGACGGATACCTAGAGGCATCGACAGACAGACATACAGACAGGCATACAGACATACAGACAGACAGACAGACAGACAGATAGATACAGGTAGATAGGCATACACAGGCAGTCATAGGATCGAGACATGCATGACAGACAGACAGACACACAGACAGACAGATCACAGACAGACAGACAAAAAGACAGAACAGCGATACGACTTAGGCATACAGACAGCACAGACAGACAGACAGGCATGAACAGGCGACTAGACTAGATGATTAGATATAGATAGAATAGATAGATAGATAGATAGATAGATATATAGATAGATAGATAGATAGATAGATAGATAGATAGATAGATAGATAGATAGATAGATAGATGACTAGATAGATAGATAGATAGATAGATAGATAGATAGATAGATAGATAGATAGATAGATAGATAGATAGATAGATAGATAGATAGATAGATAGATAGATAGATAGATAGATAGATAGATAGCACTAGCTGCAGTACTCGTCGACCCCAGCTGAACTAACGTCTTTCACTTTGTGATCGATATCTACAGGAGTTCTCTCCCCCGTGCCGTGGTCCCAGGTTTCCCCCATTCGCGGCTCATTTCCGAGTCTCATGTATCAAGCCGTTCGCCATCATTGGTCGGGAGTAACTTTTACCAAACGCCATTATAATAAACCACGAAAGTCAGAAAAGGTCATTGGTATCTTGGGCATATGCTGCTGGAATATTTGTGTGTGTAGAACTATATCTCCATCAATACTGCTCTCAGAAACTGATGAAGAGGCAGGAGGCTTTGGCCTGCTTCGTCATCTTGTAACAATAAGGTTGACAATGAAAAACACAGAAGAATCTCGCTAAAAAGAAAGCTATTCCGACAAACTTTCTAGTCAATTTGTGTGTGGGGGGCACAAAGTGCATGTTAGGCAGTTGATGGAGAAAGCGTCTCTGTGTATGTCGATAGCCAGACATGAAGACGATGTGACTCCAAGAAAACAAGGAATTAGGGAAGGAAGAGGTTTAGAAGAAATCTGAAAACGAACGCTGGTGAGGATGGTCAATGGCTGTAGTGGAATCTATGCATGATATCGAAAAGATATCATCGAATAGTAGATTGAGAGGTTTATGTTACATATAATGATATAAAATGACACTAGAGCTTTAGCATGGGTATCCGAGCAAACCGCCACACAGGCAGCTATTGTATCAAACTCAATGAATATGCTTCAGAAGATAGCAACAGGCGGTATGTGCTCTGAATGGGTAGAAAGCATTCGAAAATCGAACTTAACTTCCGTAACCTGGATCAACACACCGGGTCATGCGGGCGTAAAGGGAAATGAGCGAGCTGACCAACTGGCAAGCACCGCACTAAGGATTGCAGGAAAAAGCATAGACAGAGCAGATATCGTCAACGCTGTACGGACTGGGCTAGTGGATAATGAGGAATCCCTGACATTGGCACGTTTGCGTGACATGGTAGTAAAGCATGGTGAAGCACGTCTTTGCCGTCTTCGATGCAGAGAAAGGAGACAATATGGGAACAATTAGTAGAAGTACTTTGGAGTAGCTGCTGCATCGGAGGACTGAACACGCATGGGAATGCCCAGTGTGCAGTGACGTCGATTGTGATAACAGAAAATAACATAACATCTTGTAGGGAGTCGACAGTCCGAAATCCAAGTTCAAGGTGTCAAAGAACTGCATGGCTGTTGTTTGAACAGTCGTTAACGAAGACAGTCAGGTCATTGTAGGTGCGACGCTTGCTGGTGGATGTAATGTCCCAAGTCCCTTCCCAGCTAATAGTGAGGGTACTACTGGGGTGACCGTTCATTAACCCTCACATAATGCTTCAGGTCAAAATGGACGCTAGGCACGCCCACTTCTTTTAGCCATGGCAAATTTGTTTGCTTCTGCCAGACGGTGGCCGTTGCATTTTTGCTCCATTTGTATGCTGGAAGGATATAGTTTCGTTGCCTAGCTTCTGAGTTGAGTGCATGGCGTGACACTGTGAGCTGCGGATTTAATTTTAATTCTGACGAACGTTTTGTGTGTTTTTCGTTGGCACAGGAGCGGAGCAACTATGGGTGAACTGTTTGCTAAGAAGCTGAAACTAAGATTACCAGATTACCAGACACTACATGATAATTATCAGGATGATGATGATGATGGTGATCATATAATCCGCTATGGCTGTGTTCTCATTATTTATGCTACAATATATGATACAGTACATAATCCATTATACATGAGTTAAGATTTTCTTGTAGTGGGCTATCAAACGGTTATGCGTGCATTAAATTTGTCGAGTCCTCCTGTTTGTGTTCATCATTAGAGTGGCTTTATGAACTTAACGCTGATGTCTTATATTATGAGGCGTCCCACAGTTCATTACATTTTTTTTATATGTTCGGTTTTTTTATGATGAAATCTACGTTACTGAATAGACAAGCATTACCTAGGTGCTGATATTTTTCTGTGCTGCAGTATAGCAAATAGAGCACGTACCCAGTGAATCTGACTGAGTTTTCATTTCTCATGTTGTGATCCATTTTTCTAGAACCTCATACAAGACTTCTATTTTCTTGTTTTTCCCATAATGCACCCCCCCCCCCCACACCCCCGTCACACCCCCCTTCCCCGCCCCCCCCCCCCCCCCAAACATTTGATAGGATTTTCGATGGGTAAAGTTAAAAAAAAAAGCGTAATTAGTGCATCACTTTGTATTAAATGACCCTTTTTCACACCTTCATGCGTGTCACGAAACGATGGTGTCACGTGTCTCTATTTTAGAGTTTCCCCTAGTCTTGATGACTAGGAGTGATGACACTCTGGAGTGATTTATTGTTGCGATGGCAGCTCATGTAGTGACAATCACAGTACACTGATCAGATCTCACATGTCTGCTAACATTATTAACTAGGAATGAATCAATGAATGAACAAAACGAATGAATCAATCAATTAATTAACCAGTGCCGTCTCCACAATGGATTCCAGTACGCTTCGTCGCTTGTCTTGGCTGTAAACTCTCAGAGTGCGTCTCGCCCATGTCTTGACGTTGTCTCCCTCTTGTAGCGTTGTCTACCTGTTGTTATCTTACCCTCAACCTTTCCCTCCAGAAGGTTAAAAAAAAAAACTGCAGATTTAAGTTGTCTCTTTTTAAAATATTTATAAGTCTCTTCTTTTTCGCAGTCTTGCCAGAACCACTATAATTGATTTTCAGAAACTCAGTTCAATTTTCTTGTTGCCTGTTCATTGTTCACGTTTCTGCACCATACAGCAAGGCTGAATTTTAATAACATTTGACGATTCAATAAACAAATGAATGAATAATCAGCAACTAACATCAGCGCACACGGGACCTCCCTGTACTTGGTCGGTTCCTTTCTTCAGCAACAGACCAAGTGATCTTATACTGATGCTGCTAGTTGCAACCTAAATAAAAGTTCCTCGTCTCCCAACCTTCCCCCTCCCCCCCCCCCCCCCCCCCCCCCACTTCCCCCACCCCGCACTTTTTCTTTTGCGAAACAAAACACAATTGTCTAAACATCGTTCACATTACCGGCAGAATCATTCTCTCGAGATATCGATGATTTGTCTGTTGTTTTGAAATGTATAAGCTCCTAAAAAAGTAAAGGCGACCCAAGTGATAACAACAACATCACTCACTGATTGATGGTTGGTTTGACCTAGCACTACATTCTCAATATAGGATTAGTTTCGTATCCTTTACAGGACGTTGCAGAACCAACCCCAACAGCCCCTGGCTATTGTGTGGTTTTTTTAAGGCAAATTCACGTCCAGTTGTTTGTCATTGCTTTTTGGACGGTCGGCTTTCTTGATACTACTGTCGAAACCAACGCAAGGCACACGGCCTGCAGCTGGGATCGAACCAGGCATCCCTGTATTACGAAGCGTTCGCATCGACTTAGCTACAGAGCCGACACATCCTCAATATGGTGGGGTGAAAAGTGGTCTACTGCCGGTTTACTTTGTAGCGACCAAATGACTCAGATAAGGGATCTCTGTGGCGAAGTACTCAAGCTGTTTGCCCTTTGATTCGAGGGTTTATGGATTGTTTTGCGGACCTGTGTCGTTTGATTCAACAATGCAGTTTTTACCTAACACCCTAAAGATGATGGCTAACAATTCTGCAGAGAGATACCGAATCTGTTGACATAAAACTCTTCAGTGATGTCGATCCACTCTACATAAGACTTTGAAAGGCATGACACTGATTTAACACACACACACACACACACACACACACATATATATATATATATATATATATATATATATATATATATATATAAAATCAATGTTTGTGTGTTTGTTTCACCCCTATAGACTCGGAAACTACTGAACTGATTTAGCTGAAATTTTCAGGATATGTTTGTAGTGATACCGGATTTTGAACTGTCGTGGTTTGAAATTCAACCTGTCACTGTTAGAGATAGGTGACCACAATTTATGCAATAATATACGCAACTAATATTTATAACTTTAGTGATTTCTAATTATAGCCACGTTAGTAATTGCGCATGGGCCGCCGTAGTCAGAACGCAAGGCTTCCGCCATTCGCCGGCGAGTTACGTGCAGCCAACGCCTTCTCTAATACATAGAGTAGGTCTAGGTACAGCAAACAAGACTATCTCTATATTTGCCACAATAACCATATTAAACACGATTCATATTTTCTGTTTTTTTTTTTCAAACAACCTTCGATGGGGGAGGGGGGGGGGGAATCAAGGACTATCTCGACGTCGGCGCAGACATTGACTGCGACATTAACTTCATTAACCGTGTTAGACACGTGCGATTTCTATTCTTGTGCCGTTTCATTAATATATCTGGAGTATCTGTCTACAAGAAAACAATTGCCTGCGGTTTTGAATTGTGTTTTAATCAAGAGACAGAAGTAGGGACACACATCTCTAATTGTTAAGTTCTCTTTTCCTTTATCCGATTAAGTGACTGCTTGGTCGAATGGTTAGAACACTGGGTTCCTGTGCGGGAGACCTGGGTTCGAATCCGCAGTAGTTAATTTTTTTTTACCCCGGACTAAAATAATATCCCCATCTGCTCTGTCGTGGTGACAGCACTAGCCATGTTGCCTTAATATTTAAAAAAAAAAAAAAAAAAAAAAAAAAACAAAAACAAGTAAATGGGTAAACCATTTGATAATTAAATTTGACCATTTCGCATACTTATGATTGCATTGTTAAACTTTCCGATTGCATGGTTACGCTGAAATTTTATAGATTTTCATTTATTTTCATTTAGATTTAGTTATTTCATATGTGTTGGAATTTTAAGCTGTGCTGTTTATAATGGCGTTCATTTCCTAATTATGGTGTTTTTTTCCTGTGTACAGTTGTAGCTTTACTTCCGTCTCCTATAAAAATACAAACAGCTTTAGCATGTGATAACCAAATAACCACTTTTGTTACCGTGCTAATAACACCATTTAAACGACCACTAATATAAAGACACAATTATATGGTGCGTGTTCTAAAGTTGGAAAACCAGACTATCTATCTATATATATCTATATATATAAAAATCAATGTTTGTGTGTTTGTTTCACCCCTATAGACTCGGAAACTACTGAACCGATTTAGCTGAAATTTTCAGGATATGTTTGTTGTGATACCGGATTTTGAACTGTCGTGGTTTGAAATTCAACCTGTCACTGTTAGAGATAGGTGACCACAATTTATGCAATAATATACGCAACTAATATTTATAACTTTAGTGATTTCTAATTATAGCCACGTTAGTAATTGCGCATGCGCCGCCATAGTCAGAACGCAAGGCTTTAGCCATTCGCCGGCGAGTTACGTGCAGCAACCGCCTTCTCTAATACATAGAGTAGGTCTAGGTACAGCAAACAAGACTATCTCTATATTTGCCACAATAACCATATTAAACACGATTCATATTTTCTGTTTTTTTTTTTCAAACAACCTTCGATGGGGGAGGGGGGGGGGTGGGGGGGAATCAAGGACTATCTCGACGTCGGCGCAGACATTGACTGCGACATTAACTTCATTAACCGTGTTAGACACGTGCGATTTCTATTCTTGTGCCGTTTCATTAATATATCTGGAGTATCTGTCTACAAGAAAACAATTGCCTGCGGTTTTGAATTGTGTTTTAATCAAGAGACAGAAGTAGGGACACACATCTCTAATTGTTAAGTTCTCTTTTCCTTTATCCGATTAAGTGACTGCTTGGTCGAATGGTTAGAACACTGGGTTCCTGTGCGGGAGACCTGGGTTCGAATCCGCAGTAGTTAATTTTTTTTTACCCCGGACTAAAATAATATCCCCATCTGCTCTGTCGTGGTGACAGCACTAGCCATGTTGCCTTAATATTTAAAAAAAAAAAAAAAAAAAAAAAAAAAAAAAAAAGTAAATGGGTAAACCATTTGATAATTAAATTTGACCATTTCGCATACTTATGATTGCATTGTTAAACTTTCCGATTGCATGGTTACGCTGAAATTTTATAGATTTTCATTTATTTTCATTTAGATTTAGTTATTTCATATGTGTTGGAATTTTAAGCTGTGCTGTTTATAATGGCGTTCATTTCCTAATTATGGTGTTTTTTTCCTGTGTACAGTTGTAGCTTTACTTCCGTCTCCTATAAAAATACAAACAGCTTTAGCATGTGATAACCAAATAACCACTTTTGTTACCGTGCTAATAACACCATTTAAACGACCACTAATATAAAGACACAATTATATGGTGCGTGTTCTAAAGTTGGAAAACCAGACTATCTATCTATATATATCTATATATATAAAAATCAATGTTTGTGTGTTTGTTTCACCCCTATAGACTCGGAAACTACTGAACCGATTTAGCTGAAATTTTCAGGATATGTTTGTTGTGATACCGGATTTTGAACTGTCGTGGTTTGAAATTCAACCTGTCACTGTTAGAGATAGGTGACCACAATTTATGCAATAATATACGCAACTAATATTTATAACTTTAGTGATTTCTAATTATAGCCACGTTAGTAATTGCGCATGCGCCGCCATAGTCAGAACGCAAGGCTTTAGCCATTCGCCGGCGAGTTACGTGCAGCAACCGCCTTCTCTAATACATAGAGTAGGTCTAGGTACAGCAAACAAGACTATCTCTATATTTGCCACAATAACCATATTAAACACGATTTCTATTTTCTGTTTTTTTTTTTCAAACAACCTTCGATTGGGGGGGGGGGGGGGGGGGGGGGGGGGAATCAAGGGACTATCTCGACGTCGGCGCAGACATTTACTGCGAGAAGACAGGAACGCCGGTAAGGTTATGGCGTTCTTCTGTCGGCAAGTGAAATTATACATCCTAACCTGACCAGTCTGTGGCGACAGCACTAGCCATGCGGAACCAAATCTTCTGGCTCACGACTCTCTGTCTACTCCGATCGTAACACAGATAGCAGTGACATTATTTTAGTAGTTGTACAGGTACTTGAAGGATGATGTTGTAAATATTACACTAGCCCCATTCACTACCTATTACAATTCCTGCTCCCTATTTTAGTCCAGATGGACAGGGATGTCAATGTCAGTTACAGCAACAACAAAATATCGCCAGGTAATGATTTTCAAATATTTCGAAGAGGGAGAAAGCAGTAGTTCGGTGAAGAGGGGAGGGGAGGGGGAGGGGGGGGTAATGACATAAATTTGATAAGGGGAGTGGTAGTAGGGTGGATTTAGTGGGGGTGGGGGGTGGTGGGGTGGGGATCAAAGACCTATCTCTATATCTGAGCAGACAATGATTGTATTAGACACGTTCGATTTATATTTTCTTTCATTTCCATTCATCAGCCAAACTACGTGCCACAGCAACTCGTGGCCACGGGTTGACAGCTCAGTATATATATATATACCCGCATATATATATATATATAGTCATAT
The DNA here is from genome assembly GCA_905116865.2 of Candidula unifasciata. Taxonomy (NCBI): domain Eukaryota; kingdom Metazoa; phylum Mollusca; class Gastropoda; order Stylommatophora; family Geomitridae; genus Candidula; species Candidula unifasciata. Next base: position 163,339 of record CAJHNH020000219.1, on the reverse strand, counting down.
ATATTATATATACTATATAATATATATATACGACTGCTTTTCCCATTCAGGACAGCAGCACGAGATCAGGGCAGTACTTGGTTTAGCTGTTACAGCTGTTAAACTAAACAGCGTATCTGGAAAGTGCCCTGGTGGCTTGGCTGATTTGATGCGGCTCTTTGGCACTGCAATTGTCATACCTTTTAGTACTAGCGTTTGGTTACGTAGGTCGTGGGTTCCGATCCTTATTACCACAGCACCAAATAATTTACCATGCAAAGTCATGGAAACTAACGGTAGCATGCAAAATGTCTTTAACCAGTTGAATTCTGAATGTTATTTGATATTGAGGTAATACCAGTAGAGACAAGGATATAACAACGATAATTACAATCATAGGACGAAAAGGAGGAGGAGAAGGAGGAGAAACGAGAAAAAGAAGAAAAAGAAGCAGAAAATAAAAATAATAATAAGAAACAGAATAATAATACTAGTAATAATAATAATGATAATAATAATAATAATAATAATAATAATAATAATAATAATAATAATAATAATAATAATAATAATAATAATAATTATAATAATAACAATAATAATAATAAGAAGAAGAAGAAGAAGAAGGATAAGGAGAAGGTGGAGGAAGAGGAGAAAAAAAAGCAATAAAATACTCACAACTAGAGAAAACATCAACGAAAAAGGCATAGAAAAAAGGAGAAAGGAAGGGGGGGGGGGGTGTGTTCGGAATAAATTAATATATAAATTTTAAAAAACCTAATTAGTGACACATGGATGTATAGTTCAGTATAAAAGTCCATCTGACCATTTGACACGTTCAAACAATCGTGTGATCTTTCGTTAACGGATTAAATATTCTGGCTACAAACTACTGAAAAGATTTTAAAGACCCACCCTGAATAATGGCCTTTCAATCAGCAGATCCTGTGTTTCAGGTTTTGGTCTGTCGATCAGTCTGTGCCGAGTATTCCCTTGAGCAATGCTTTAAAACATCGTGGTGATTTGTTGACATCCGCACACACCAATAGTCAACTACTGTCTCTGATCGGCTGCTAGCTAGATATCCCCGGTGAACAGATATTTAACTTGGTTTTCTAGAATCATAATCATCATCGCATTCGTCGTCGTTATCCTTATCAACATCATCCTCTGTTTTGTTTCTGAGACTCTGTTGTGGCTGGACATGAAGGGGTGGTGGTGGTGGGGGGGGGGGGGAGGGGGTGCAGTTCACTAGGTACAAAAATTAAGGAGTGAATGTCTACAATATACTCTGATCACTCCCATTTACTCCATTCTTCCTAGACTGCAGTGGCCTATTCGCCACTTCCATATGCTACCAGATTTTGCTTGTCAATTCACCACCCCTTTGTGTAGGCATGCAGCTAATCTGTCAGTTCATTTGCCAACACACCTGCAGACAACAGAGACATTTTTTAAGAAGGTACATTAAACTAAATCTCAGATGGAATACATGCCACTCTGCACAGAACACTTCTGTCTTTACCTCCTCAAGCGCATTTTATGAGTCCCGGTGCGTGTGCCATTACAATGACTGCTCCCACTTTTTGTCGCTAAGACTGACATGAGGTGTTCTCAGAATGTAAATGGGGCGGTGATTTTTAATCACCTCTATGTGAGAGACATAAATGATGTCCCTTATATACGGAGTACCTCGTACCTCACCTTGAGTGACCACATGCTGTGTGCTAATTTTTCTAGCACCTCATACAAGACTCCTATTTTCTTGTTTTCCCCATAACGCAATCTCCCCACCCCCCCCTTTTTCCCCGCCCCTCCCCCAAACATTCGATAGGATTTTCAATAGATAAAGTTGAAAAGAAGCGTAATTAGTGCTTCACTTTGTATTAAATGACTATTTTTCATGCCTTCAGGCGTGCCACGAAACGATGGTTTCACGTCTCAGTTTTAGGGTTTCTCCAAGTCGTCGAAGACACTCTGGAGTGATTTATTGTTGCGATGGCAGCTCGTGTTAGTCTGTTGGTAATCCGCTGCTCCAAAGACCATCCGACATTACTTCAGGGATGAGGCAACTCAAATTATGGATACCACAGAATTAATAACTATTCCTAGGCACAACTTCGTCAGACTTCCCTACCACTTGTTAGCCCTAGACTAGATAGTATAATTCTATCAAAGAAAAAAAAAAGAAAAAAAAAAAAAACGCGTTGAAATAAATTTCAGATATAACAATATACTCACACTGATATAAATAAAGAAAACAGTGAAATACCTTACACCAAAAAAAAAAAAAAAAAGATGAATTCAGAATAACAATGCATTATGTACTGAATTTCAACAAAGGTAAGACAATATAATAGTTTGACATATACAAAGTCCAGTCAGAGATGACTACAGGCCTGACTTAAATACGCTGATGCATATCATCACTGCTATAAAGATAAACAAAAGGCATAGCAAGTTCAGGCAATATTTGACTGACTGTCTGTACGTTCTGGCCTCTGTGGTAAATCTGGGTAGATCCTCCTTCTCGTCAGTCAGTCAGTTACTGCTGCAGGATTCAACAACACAGAGTCATGAATATATAGTCACCATCTCTCTAGGATTTAGCCTTAAGCACACATATAAACAATACCACAAATTAGGTACTGGCAGGTGGTTGCTCTGGTGTGGCAAACTCTAGGCTGGTTGAATTAGCTGAGGAAGTGTGGTCTGCAGCTTTTCTCACAGACTGTGAACCAACATGTCACAAAGGATTCAGGTTACTGGAAATAGTGAATCAGGGTACCTCGTTGACGCGAATGAGCCCTGGTGGTATGTTTGTCTTTACTCAGGTGGAGTTAGGACTATGGGATGCAGCAATTGGGTGGAACTCTTTGGCTTTGCTTCTGACATCTGTTCCAGCTAGACCAGCATACTGTCTGGATCAGAGCTTAAACACCCTGAGGAAACAGTACACTGAAAACCTGGGTTAACCAACTGTCAAAACATATACCTCGGTAATATTATCCTCACCTTTTTAACTAAATTTTTTCCCGCTCATCTGTCAGTGGTCAGCCTTCTTAGAGAAGAATAGACTTGATTGTATCTAAGCTTCATCCCAGCAAGCTTGAATAGTTCAGCCGCAACTTCTTCCGTAAAAATAGCGTTAGCCAACCAGAAGAATCAAATCGACCATATTCCGTCATTAAAGAGTGCTTTTCTAATACAGACATACAGATAAGCAAGGGATATTCAAATAGGAGAAAGCAACAATAATACACATTAAATATATTCCAACACTGAACCAGTATTTACCTGTCTGATATGCCAGACCGAAAGCATTTCCCATTGTGGCGTTTACAAAACTCATACCCGGGGGCTTTTCGCACGCAACGAGCCAATGGCCTTATAGGTCAACCATCGTCCTGAATATCTGCAATACCTCCCCTGTATTAGTCTTGTAAGCATAAAATCGAAGAAAAAGTATACAGTATCTCCGAGGAGTCGGGACAGTTTTTTCTTCAATAAAATCCCCGTTATCTTTAGTGGGTGCATGCACGCTAATCATCGTGATATTTTTCCATTTTCCTTTTATTCGTAACTTACTGATCATATCATTACAGCTTTCTCCCATGTCTATTCCTCGGATAATCCTATGTGCACAGAGACCCTTTGGCATTTTTCTGTAACTCAGGTTACCCGGGTACCTCAGTTTGCTTTCTCTTTTGATGTTTCTATCTTTCTACCATTAAATGGCTAAGACCTTTAAAAAACATCAGCTCTAACATCCTATTGTTCCCTAGGACAGCAACAAACACCAACAACAAACAACACACAAAACAACAAAACCACCAGAATTCCTATGTGTTGATGATATCATCGTCTCACTTCTGTACCACAGACATCACCATGTTCAACATGTTTGGCCTGGTAAGTCTTCAGCTGTCTGTTGCCTATCTAACCCTACCCTGTCAGTTATGAGCATCGATCTGCAAGAATGTTCAATGCCCTAACCACTTCCTCACTATCAGGTATACGTTCAGAAGGAAGGCGCTGGCGATGGTTATGACACGCATTTAAAGAACTGGTGTTAAAAAGTTAAAAATAAAAAGACCTTCTTGGCAACCTCCGTCCAAAAGGAAAAAATGAGAGCTTTACATGCATAGCAACGGAATGGAAAATGAGTCATGAGGAAACGAGAAAATGTATGGATTTGGAAGCGGGCAGAAGATATTCGAGCATTGTGAAAATTGACGAATCTCCATTCTCTTTCTCCCTATCTCTTACGCACACAGACACACACACACCTACACACACACACACACACACACACACACAAACGCGCATGCACACTCACGTGTATATTTACAAATGTAAAACACAAAAATAAAAAATAAAAACATAAATAATTTGCGGAGTGTATAGAAACTGGCCAAGATTTGCACGTCCTGCCGTGTGTAAAATCTCCAACAGTGAACATGTGCATGCGCTGCCACAAACAACGCATCAAAGGTTGTAGTACTCTGAGCAAGCTTTTTTCATGGATGTTTGAAAACAGATGAGTGAAAATAAATAAATGAATGAATGAATGAATGAATGAAGGAAAGAAATTACATCACTAGGGGCATTCAGACACGTTCTCTTCTCATTTTTAAAAAAACAAAACAGCGTTCCGACAATAATGCCGTGGGTTCAGTATCTTCAAAACCTTCTATTCCCATTGTCTGTTGATCAGTGTATCCAGAAGTGAGCACTCTTTTCTACTGCTCTATCCATGTGATCCCATAGCGCCCTCGTTGCTTCCTCATCATACTGGAGCACGTCGTCAAGACAAACTGGCAACAGTCTATCCGCCTACTCATTTCCCCGCACCCACGTATATCCTGGACAATAAGGATATTCTATACCTTTGACACGTCATGTTATCACAATCTTCGTTAACTACAAATTCGGTATACTCAAGCCTGTATACAGCCACCAAAACCCCCACCGACCTTTTTTTTCCACCACCACCACCACCAAATTCTCATTATAATTAAATGAGTTTTTTGTCATGAACTAAATAATGCATGTGACCCTCACATGTCAAATTATGTAAAAGCGATACTTTCAGTTTACAATAGGCATAGGTAAAAAAACTAAATACCATCTAGAGGCGCCAAGAACACAGTTGCCGCGCTTCATGTCATGTCGCTCAATGTAAAACTCGTCTGTTAAACTGTCTCCTTCTGCAAATTCAAAGCAGAATATTCATGAGCTATTTAATGTTGTCAAAAGTGCATCTATTAATCAGGGTTTATCTGAAATCTAGTTCACGAATGTAAAAACAGAAATCTGCAAGCTAGGAAAGCTTGATTCATTCCCAAGCAGGCGTTGCTTGTGCCTTGGCACAGTGGGAACTGCAGCGCTCCTTAATGTAACTAAATGTTTTATTTTACATCAAATATACTGCGTCGTTTTCACTCTCTTGTTTATACTTGTGCATTATATAAACCTTAAACTAAACGCTTTACTATCCTCTAGTTTAGGGCTTCCCAAACTTGTATGGCCCACGAGAAGAGTTAAAGTGATAGATCAATTGACCTATTTAGGTAGTCAAGGTAGTTTTCACTTCTGTTTCAATGGTAACTTGAATGTCGCTATTCTGTACCTCAACAGGCTGCAACTGATCTGACCAAGTCCAAAAGTCTTTAGGTTTCATTTTTTTGGGGGAGGGAGCTGGGAGTTTTTCGTTAGCTGCAGGAAAAACTTTAGCAGTCTGTACTGCGGTTGTAGATGTCGATGACTGGCAAAATAAGGTAGCAGTCACAATGTCTGTCCTGTATTCGCTGCACATTGGTCAAAAAACGTAGTTTGAAACGTGGATCTAAGCCAGCTGACACCGCATACAAGCTATTGTCAGACAAGTCCGAAAATCTCCTGGTCATTGATGCCACAGGTTCGCTGACTGTCTTCTTGATGCCCTCATCACACACATCTTGCAGAAATGCTGTTAGAACCCACTAGCTAGTTGTCAGTGTTGAGCCTTCTTGTAACCACTATTCGTATTTGGCCCGACCGCAAGTATTCGACCGAATTCCGAATAGTTATTATAGGTCCACTATTCTACCCCGAAGCGAATACGAAGCGAATGTTCGGCACAGCTGTAGTTATAACATATGCATGTGAACGCTGAAGAATCACTAAAGATGTGGAATGAAAGTAACAATCATTGGAAATCAGTTGCTGAGGAAAATGAGGAACATAAATCGGAATGAATTCAAGAGGAGTGGAAAAAAAAAAAATAAGAAACATGTTTGGGCGACCACTTGTATCAACAGTTATAAGATAAAAAAGATAACGCTATATTGGACACATGTTGAAAAGAGATAAAGTGAGAATCAACAAACAGGCACTATAATGGAGCCTAGAAAGATTAAAGAAACGAGAACATCTAAGAGAAACACCAAGGCGAACGTTGCTGAGTGAAACCAAAGGTGCTGGGCTGGATTACATCCATGATATCAAAGTGATTGCAGAGGATAGAATTGAATGGAGAAATTGATTGCGAGTCCGGTGTTACATTTACATGCTCAACAGAACAATGAATAAATCAATCAAACATACATTTTCCGTGTGGTTTCCGTGAAATAGATCCATCCAACAAGCATGTCGTAGGTGGCGGCCAGTTGGAAGTGTTTCCTTCGGCACACAAAAAAGTTAAATCTGTCAAACTGATGTGCACGCAAACTCAAGTTCCAAAACAAAACCAAAGTCCCTGATTGGATTAACAATCAACACTTTCCGTCCGGGTTTACACCTGGTGAACGAAAGGAAGAAGAACAACAAACAGAAAGATGCACTAACGAATTTACTTTTTTTTTCCCGTCCCTTCTTTCACCCTTTGTGTTACACAAGTTTCGTTCCAGCGCAGCCAATAAACAAAATGCTTTCTCAGTCGCACGTATTCCGGCTTCGTCTGATACAATGGTTTGCCTAATTATTAGGTGCAACGCGAATGACTAGCCGCAGCTCTATCTTTATGCGATGCCATGCGTGTGTGTCAAGACAATGAACGTGCAGATTATCTGACGAACTACCTGACTGTTATGACTGCTCTGGAACTAGTCAGCATCGATGTCATCAGTGCCATGCGAAGATTATTAGAACGGATAATAAACAGGTCGGTACGCGTGGGCTATACTTTGCCCCCCCCCCCCCCCCCCCCCATAGTTTCTCTTGCAGCATCGCTTCTATTGGGCTGTAATCTTCTCTCTAACTGGAACAGTCTGGGTAACTTTTAGGTCCTGTATTTTGCCGTTGTGCACAATTACTGCATGTGACTGGGTCAGCGAGACCTATATGACAGTCATATGCTCTGATTTTGCTGTGTTTCTTCACTGTTTAAAAATTCTCGTCCGCGGTTTCTGCCAAGTTGGTACTACCATGATATTATACTGTATGTAACGTTTTCTTATCTTCTGTTAGTTTAACTTCATAGACTCTTTTAGTAGTGTCTTCGGCATTGTGAATCTCTGATGTGAGTGGGGATGAGTGAGGTTACATACAGGATTTAAAGCCAACATGCTTTTTACATGTTCACAGATATAACTGTGGACTAGTGTCCATACACCACACGACTAGTTCTGTTCTTGTGGGGTGGGTGTGTGGGTGTGTTTATATGTGTGTTTGTATGTGTGTGCGTGAGACTGTGGGCATGTGTGTTTATGTATGTGTGTGTGCTGTACGTGTGCGTGTGTGTGTGTGTGTGTGTGTGTGTGTGTGTAGACGATGCTGACAGTATAGAGCACAAGATGATCCGGAGACCTGATGTCAAGTGTTTATAGCAGCTGATTATATAGTTCCGCTCCAATATTAAGGGACTGCCCAACTGAAAGGAGGGTAGGTGTCTATTCTCTGTCGCCATTGAGTTTCCCTCTGTATGTACCCTTATGATTTGTAATGTAGATGCGACTTCTTTAGTAAAAGCATCTCTAAAACTCTAATTTTTACTGACTAAATGAGTTTTTATTTCAGCTTCAGCCAATCGTTGCTATATGAAGTTGTTTATTCAAGAATATCTATTGTGAGTAACCTTTTCTTGCAGAATGTTCTACTCATGCCAACCCTGCACACAGAGTGGAAATACTGGAACAAGTAGTATCAAAAAAGAAACAAAAAGTAACATTTCATGTTAATGAGAAAGATTAACCTGATTAATATTACCTTATAATTTCTTTGTTTATTTGACAAATTAAGTAATAACTACGAATTTAATCTGTTACACAATATTGAAACAGGAGCGGAGAAGAGGTATTCAAATGTTCACTTTCTGTCTTCTAATTCTTCATTTCCCTAACCACTTCCTTATTTTTATTTAATATCTATTAATACACCCAAAGCTTCTACCACTCCCTTGACCGAGTTCATTACCGCCTGCTAGATCGCCCCCCCCCCCCCAACCTCCTCCTTTCCCCCCGGGAGCCGTAGTGCTCACTTCGGAAAATACTGCTCAAGTTTGTGAAAATAATGACATCTTATTATGGATGTGTACGTTTCACACACGGTTTGACTCTTTTGCGCATGCGCACATATCTAAGAAGGAGCAGCATGTGAGGTAGATGAGGCACTGTCACAAAGGCAGTGCCAACGCTCTTTTATTATTTTTTTTTAACGCAAAGATAAACAAGATAAATGGATCTAGTTTTTAAATGAGAAATGTAACAATTTAGGATGTTAGTAATTATGGTTTGTCAAGTTTATCTAAAAATTATGTTTTGTGCCTATTGCGTTTCATTCAGTATCAAAGCAGTGGTTAATTTTTATAGCACAGCATTTCATCTAATTTTAGCTATGAGTCTTTACTGTTCTTCATTTATATTTGAACAGTATACACACATCTTTTGACACGCCTTAAAGCGTATTCGGCGTATAGGGGTGGACCTATAGTTTATAGATAAACTGGCACTCGGTGGGCGATGAGATCAACATTACGCAAGCCGCCTTTAATTTCTGAAACTTTACCTGGTACCCATTTAAGGTTGGATCGACCTGGAGCCCATGTCTTATTTGGAGAGACAACAATACAGTCCTGCTCCGCCAGGAGCTGAACCCACGACCGACAGATCCACAGCGAGCATCTAGCCGCTACAACATAACGGCTTCCATTAAAAATATATAAATAAGAAAATACTTCTAAAGAATTGCCTTGACTTTCCTTGTCCGCATTCCGATTCATCAAGCTGGCGTCTGCGCATTGTTCTAGCAACTATATCTTTCGTTTTTTTAAACACACAGATTGCCTAGGAAACGATCCACCGGTCTTTTATTTATGTCTGGCAGCCGCTGTACCTGATGTGGACTACAGAGTGTGGTTCAGGCTGTCTGGGTCCAATCGCATATCCTTGATCTTCTGTGGCAGGTTAAGAGAGATAGTTTTTGTCCACACATGATGCCTAATACAAGTAGAGCGATAATTTGTCAAGTTTTTACAAGTAATTACAGGCCAGTCAGGAAAGATGGGTGGAGAGAGAAGTGATAGCCATTTAACAAAGTATGGAATATGGTCAGGAAATGCTGGCGCGCTCGTTCACAATTAGTACACTGAATAAATTTAACAGCCTCCAATTATGTAAACATAAATAGCTGGTCTTTTCAACACGTTACGAGAATGACAAATAGCATAGACTCCGTTGCAGCTGCGGCGATCATAACAGGTCTCCGTAAAATGTTCACTTCTGAACCAAAAAGCTCAGTACGTGGAGCAAAGTTTCGACATTCAGAGGCTGGGGCAAACGGCTGCACCACTTTATCATTTAGATATGGTAAATGGCTGAACATTCCGTCATTTAGCTGTGATAAACGGCTGAACACTCAGTCATTTAGCTGTGGTAAACGGCTGAACACTCAGTCAGTTAGCTGTGGTAAACGGCTGAACACTCAGTCAGTTAGCTGTGGTAAATGGCTGAACACTCAGTCAGTTAGCTGTGGTAAACGGCTGAAAACTCAGTCAGTTAGCTGTGGTAAACGGCTGAACACTCAGTCAGTTAGTTGTGGTAAACGGCTGAACACTCAGTCAGTTAGCTGTTGTAAACGACTGAACACTCAATAATTTAGCTGGGGTAAACTGCTGAACACTCAGACAGTTAGCTGTGGTAAATGGCTGAACACTCAGTCAGTTAGCTGTGGTAAATGGCTGAACACTCAGTCAGTTAGCTGGGGTAAACGACAGGATCACTTAGTCAGTTAGCTGGGGTAAACGGCTGAACACTCAGTCATTTAGCTGGGGTAAACGACATGATCACTTAGTCAGTTAGCTGGGGTAAACGGCTGAACACTCAGTCAGTTAGCTGGGGTAAACGACAGAATCACTTAACCAGTTAGATAGGGTAAACGACAGGATCACTTAGTTAGCTGGGGTAAACAACAGGATCACTTAATCAGTTAGCTGGGGTAAACGACAGGATCACTTGGTCAGTTAGCTGGGGTAAAAGACAAAATCACTTAGTTAGCTAAAGTAAACGACAGGATCACTTAGTTAGCTAGGGTAAACGACAGGATCACTTAGTTAGCTGTGGTAAACGACAGAATCACTTAGATATCTGAGGTAAACAACAGGATCACTTAGTTATCTGAGGTAAACAACAGGATCACTTAGTTATCTGAGGTAAACAACAGGATAACTAAGTTAGCTGGGGTAAACGACAGGATCACTTAGTCAGTTAGCTGGGGTAAAAGACAGGATCACTTATTCCGTTTGCTGCGGTAAACGACAGGATCACTTAGTCACTTAGCTGGGGTAAACGACAGGATCACTTAGTCAGTTAGCTGAGGTAAACGACAGGATCGCTTAGTTCGCTGGGGTAAACGACAGGATCACTTTGTCAGTTTGTTCTTGTGATTCGACAATTTAAAACTGCACAGATTCTGTTTTTTGCCTATGATCTTTTTTCGAGCAATAGTTTGTGTACCCCTTAAAAATAGAATTCACAGTGATTGACACACATATCAAGGTTGTTTGGAATCATTTAATGTGTGCAGCTATGTGCGATGATTATTTTGATAGCATATTCTCTACTCAATGAAAAACACCGCACCTTACGGAAGACATGCTGGAGATGACCACATGTGAGTGCAATTTGCTGTTTTGAAATGTTCCCCATACTCAATTTACTTAAGCTGCTGTAAGCAGGCTGGTTGTTTATTTTGAATCGGTGTCTGTTCTTTTTTTTTTTTTTTTAAATACCGAAATAAGGACAAAGAAAACTACATATTTGCTTACATTACCACACATACCCACCCAGCCACACACACACACACACACACACACACATACACACATACACACACTCACACACAATTATTATTAACAGGCTGCATACCATATTCCAACAACATACACTGAACATTCACCGGGTTGCGCTATATTCTTCTTCTTGTTTTAACCTTTCGAGCCAGCGAAGTTTATTGCTGAAGGTAATCCGTCTCTGTTCATCACTGTGAGTTGCCATTTTATTTCACATTTGTGACATCGAATGTGTAGGGAGATGTCATCACTTGTTTTGCTAGGAGATAGGATATTGCGCACGGTTAGAATAGACTGAAAAGTCGTCAAGACGCAGAAGAAGAGGTGCTAGTAATATGGGCCAGTTGTTGGAGATGTCAGCCCAACATTAGAAGGAGAGGAACTAGTCACATTGAGCCTCAAAGACAGTCACTAGAGAGGAGACATGAAACGAGACATCGAACTACTGAGATAATAGACAAGATACATGGATCCATGTTCAATAGAGACACATTTGGTAGCAATATTATTAAGATGATAGGGCCGACAGTCAAGCCGTTAGTGCCAGACAGCACTAGAAGCTAGATGGCAGTTTCAGATGCTTGAATCAATTAGCAAAGTAACTAGAAATGAAGGACACAACGCGACCTCAAGTGTATGAAACCATAGAGCGAAAACAGCGCTACTCAGAATATCATTAATGTTCTTTTTGTTGTTTCAAGACATTTTATTTTACAAGCATCTGTGACGTGAGTAGCATGCAGTAAGCAAGAGAGATAATACCAATATGACCACTATCCTCGCGACCATTTTTCTCATCGTCTATACCCTTTCAAATGACTCCTCCTGTAGCAAACTAAAGACGAAACTGGGTATGACATCAGTACATACAAAGAAGAGAGCTGTGATACATATACTTGTATGTCCACTATCCTCTTGATCTGCCCAGTGGTCTACCTCTATTAAGTTCTTTTAGATAAACATCTCTTTCATTCTGTTATCTCCATTAATTCTTGACGCCTGTAATTAGTGATGATTTAAACAGATAATGAAATGTGTTGTTTGATTCCCATTCTCTGCTCTCTTCTGTTTGCATCATCGAGTGTCGACCTGTTGCGTAATCATTGTACCACATCCAGCAAATCTCAAGATATCAATCATGAATGTCCCATGGACAGATGTATAGAGCCATTTGACAATGCGACATGTATTTCGTCGAAAAGGATAGACTTATGTGCTTCATTTATGCTGATGTAACTCTGCAGTAATTCTCCTGATCAGATACAGGGAAATATGCCACGCATAAATTGTACTTTGTATTGTCTGTGTTCACATTATTTACATACAACGGGAAAACATTATTTTGAACATAAATCATTGTTGAACATCGTACATGTCACTGCGTTTGCAGATTTGCAAAACTTTTCTAATCCAGTGTATGATAAAAAAGTAAGAGGGCACAGTCACCCAGAATGATGTGACTGGAGTCCAGCAGAAGTGGAGAATATGGAGAATCAAATCGTCCACTCGAGCTGATCTTGACTCACTTGCAGGATATCTCTCAGTTATATGTTTACGTATGGATATTTTTTGTTGATGATTACATAATCGTTCAAAAAAAAAAAAAAAACCCAGCTTGTAGCAAAAGATTCACAGTAAAAACATTTAACCATTTGAAACATCACTTCACTAGAGCTGGGTACTTTTAGCAGCAAAACAAAAACACAGTTCATCGTCCTGTGAAAGAAATTGATACTATATTAGTGGTCTGATACCATGCTAGGTTACGAGGCTGTGATTTAGTTACATTCACGCAAGTTTGCAAGGCAATACAGAAACAAACTACACTATGATAAACGTCTCGTGGCTCCAGGCTGCTCCAAGTGTAGTAGAGAAACAAGATGTCATCATTTCTTGCGCCTGATTTAATTTTAGCGACAGGGCTGACGGCGATGTCAGTGCCCGATCGTTTTCTTGTCATGTAGTTGGAGAAGATGTAATCTATTTTCTCGTCGCATCATAGGGAACTGTTGTATTTTGTTAAAGTCCGAATAAGTTTTTACATTGACCCCTCCCTCTCCTATATTTAAGGAGCTGACCGTAAAGCAGTGTATACTTAGGTCTAAAAGGCGTTCAGGAGGCATATTTGGAATGTACGTAGTCAAACTAATAAGTCAGATACAAGTGGTTAATACAATATATATCTTGGATAGAAGAGTGCAAAGAAGATCCATTGAGCTACCTTTGGCATAACCCAGAAACGTACTATGGGTTATTTCATACTGTTTCAAGCCTTTAAGAGTAAGTCATCAGCAGTAGTGACTGTACACTTGTTTGTGGGCCAGAAGGGACTAAGCCATTAGCAGTAGTGCAGTGACTGTACACTTGTTTGTGAGCCGGAGGGAAGTAAGCTACTAACGGTAGCGCAGTGACTGTAAACTTCTTTGTGGGCCAGAGTGAAGTAGACCATCAACGGTAGCGCAGCCACTGTAAAAACCCAGTGTCAGGGTGTCAGTCCGTACTGAGATGGAGATCATAATTAATCTAGTGAACTAACTCGACCCTGGCTAAGGGTACCAAGTAATATACTGCGACGTAAAGGCTGTGATAATATAAAAGAACACTTAAAATAAGGTAAACGTGAAGTTCATCACACATCTTATGGAGTGACGACCTGTCTATTAAGAGTTAGTCTAACACCATATGTTTGAGCCAGCAATGACATTGAAGAGTGCCTGGATTTCGTTAAACTTTTTTTATTCCCTAATAATAATAAGAAACATAATAATAATTTTGCAAACAGTTCAGTTGGCACTTAACATTAGTTGGCACACTTCTAAAATTTCTATTGTCTTTTGTGTATGATATTTCTTGTATTCTGTGTATGGCATTTTTTCTTATTCTGTGTATGTCATTTTTCTTTTTCTGTGTATGGCATTTTTCTTATTCTGTGTATGTCATTTTTCTTATTCTGTGTATGGCATTTTTCTTATTCTGTGTATGGCATTTTTCTTATTCTGTGTATGCATTTCTCGTATTCTGTGTATGGCATTTTTCGTATTCTGTGTATGCATTTCTCGTATTCTGTGTATGACATTTTTCCTATTCTGTGTATGGAATGTTTCGTATTCTCTGTATGGCATGTATCGTCTTCTGTGTCTGACACATTTCCTTACGTAAATGAAAGTCAGAACTTTGGAATGTATGCGACAAGAAAAGTATTCATTTATAAACAAACTATGGATGGATGAAGGAATGAAATAAGAAACAAGTGAACGAAACAAGTGGTCCGTTTCCCTCTGTTTATCTTTCCATCTATATTTCTTTTCATCCATCTATCTATCTATTCATCCGTCCGTCTAACCCTTCATCCGTCCGCCCGTCCAACCATCCATCCAGTCATCCATCTATCCATCCGTCCGTCTGTCTGTCCGTCTGTCTGTCTGTCTGTCTGTCTGTCTGTCTGTCTGTCTGTCTGTCTGTCTGTCTGTCTGTCTGTCTGTCTGTCCGTCTGTCTGTCTGTCTGTCTGTCTGTCTGTCTGTCCGTCTGTCTGTCTGTCTGTCTGTCTGTCTGTCTGGCTGTCTGTCTGTCTGTCCGTCTGTCTGTCTGTCTGTCTGTCTGTCTGTCTGTCTGTCTGTCTGTCTGTCTGTCTGTCTGTCTGTCTGTCTGTCTGTCTGTCGTCTGTCTGTCTGTCTGTCTGTCTGTCTGTCTGTCTGTCTGTCTGTCTGTCTGTCTGTCTGTCTGTCTGTCTGTCTGTCTGTCTGTCTGTCTGTCTGTCTGTCTGTCTGTCTGTCTGTCTGTCTGTCTGTCTGTCTCACTCTCGCTCTCTTGGGTCCAATAATGTTTTAAGTTAACTTGACTTCAAAGTCAACCCATCTTATCCGCCGCCTTCTCCTCCTCCTTATTTTGGGTTTGTCCTAGAAAGGCAATTGGCACTGTGTATTGTGGTTTGAAGCCAGCTGTGAGATTTTCGCCTTTTATCCCAACACGTCTCATTTCAGACAACGCCTTAGTTTACTTTTAAACTTTTAACGCATGGACGTGAAGGGGACAATGGGTTCATAAGTTTCTCTCTCAGAACCCACACGGGGAGATCATGTTCGATTTCCTCTTGTACCACTGGTCTGGAAAGGATCTTTTAATTAACGGTTCAAAACATTGAACAAACGCTGAACTGGAACAAAGAAGCAGGTCTCGTCAAGACGGAATCAATTCCAAGCATATACGATCAATTGTCGAACCCGCTGATTTAGAGACAAAAAATATTGTCACTTACAAATGAAGTTCACCGGTTGTGAATTTGAAAAATGGAGACACAAATATTATATTGTACAATTTATTGCCCGCATTAATTGTCTGTCTTTAAATGCCTAGCTACGAAATTTGAATCAACACATAATCCAGCTTATAATACATTTATTCATTTTGCCCCAATCAACTATACGTAATTAGGTACATAATTTCACACTTTTAAACACATACTTACACAGCATGAAACAAATCCATGAAATCTGACACACAACTGACCACATAAATTGATTGATTGATGACTGGTTGATTGGCACCTTTCGGTCTTTCCAGTCAATAGTGTTATATTGCGCTATGAGGAGGCATGAGACTCACAGCCCATGGCGATGGCGACTGTGACTAGCAACACACTCCCGTGTCAAGAAAAGTCTTCCACAATAATAGCATATGATTTCAGGACCATTGTGGTCAACATTTGTGTTTAATCCGTTTTTTTTTTTCCAGACGCTCAGCTCTCATATTTTCTGCAATCATTTCTTCCTTCAGTCTCATTCCTTTCCTGATATGTCTTTTCCACACAACACGGTCGATGGCATTTTGTTCCCATGAGTCCACCTCAATACCTGTATCATTCATGTCGCACTTGCACACATCTTTATACCGTAGTTGAGGTCGGCCTCGACATCTTCTTCCTGTCTTTAATACACAGTAAAGGATTCCTTAGGGACTCTGCCTTCCTCCATTTCCAGGTGTGACCCAGCCACCTGAGCCTCCGTAGACAGCATGAAAGAGACTGTTGTAGTACCTGCTTTTTTTCCAGTACCTCAATGTTTGTTATTTTGTCAAGTATTTTTCTTAGGCATCGCATGTGAAAGCTATTTAGCCGTCTCTCCTGGTGCAAATACGTTGACCAAGTTTCACTGAAATAAAGCAGAGTGCTGAGAACACAAGCCTGATAGACAAGGGTTTTTGTTTTAAATGTGAGCTTTTTGTTCTCTTAAACCTTCTTTGACAATCTGCTCATTGTTGTTGCTACCTTACCTATGCTGATGTTGATTTCTTGGTCCAGCAATAGTTTACTATTTACTGTGGAACCCAGATAGGTAAAATGGTCGACTGTCTCAATCTTTTCACCGTCAATGTAGACTGTAGGGGTTATGTTTCTTTTTATTGCCTAATGCACTGGTTTTACAGCCTGCACTTCGGATTGTGTACTTACTTCAAGCACCCACTGAAGCACACAAGCTGTGGCTGATCAACACCTTATTAACTGGGGGCTGCCAAGCTTGAGACGGGCTGTAGTTGATCAGTGACATTCCAAGATGTCTCCAACCGTCAAAGGCAACCCGTAGCGCCCTCGTCTACGCCAAATGACAAGGACTTATAACCCGTAATTGCTGCCTCTCGATTTGTTTCCGAGACGGATTAAGGCCAAGGAGGAAGTTCATCCTCTTTACAGCACAAAGCCTGGGCAGTATTGTAGAAATCATATGTTGCCCAATGCGTAATGATCCCTCTCTCGACCTGCCTTGTTTACTCCAAAGGAAAGGTAAAACAGTACGTTTGGAACGAGGCAGGTTGCAGAAGCGGCCGGATCAGAAGAGCAGTGCTCTATCTGTCCGCCAGTCGGAGCTTCCCTTCTAGACCAGCTGCCAGCCAAGGCTAAGGGCCTGGTCTGTCCTGCCATAACACAAAGTTTTCAGGTTGCATTCCCTCTTCCTAGGATAAGGCTAGTATCCTCCCAATGCGCTCCTCCGCCCGAAGCCGTTGGCACAATATGGAATGTTGGGTTAGTATACGCCGCCCAACATTCGGCGTAACAGAAGACAGTTGGCACCGGCTACTGTTATACGGTAGCTCTGTCAAATCTGACCAAGACCTAAGCATACAAATTAAACACCCGGAAACTGAATTAAAACACACACAAAAACAAGATCTGAAATAAAAAATGAAATTGCATTTCTTTTTCGAGAAGTTATTCCGGTGTGAACTCTTCTCTGTTTAAGTATAATGCGTGCATGCGATGATTGGTAATCCTGTGAATATTATCATATCCTCTGTCTATGGACAAGGCGTCAAGTTTCGCAACTCACAATAACCAGGATCGTGCATCGGGTAAGCTCTTGCAGCCACTGCATTTGTATTCATAAGCCATTCGTGTCTTTATCTCTTTATCGTTGCTCTTTTCCTGTTGCCACTAAGTTCTAGTCTTTCAAAGGAGGACCAGACACATAAATTCCAGTGTAGATTCAGCCCCAGGTAATTGTTACTTCGGCATTTAAAAAAATCCCAGTTATTATGAAATTGAAAAATACAGCATCAAACAAAAGAAAATAAAAATTTTGAGAGTGGCAATTTAGATAGGAAAGGCTGACAAAAAAGGGTGGAAGTTGTCCGAGATTTCAGTGCAAGAAATAGGCGTCAGTGAGTAGCTCAGTGGTTAGTCTATTGTCACAGTAGTACAGTGGTTAGACTATTAACACATTAGCTCAGTTGTAAGTCTCTTCTCACAATAGCTTAGTGGTTAGTCTCTAGTCACAGTAGCTCAGTGGTAGTCTCTTCTCACAGTAGCTCAGTGGTTAGTCTCTAGTCACAGTAGCTCAGTGGTTAGTCTCTTGTCACAGTAGCTCAATGGTTAGTCTCTTGTTATGGTAACTCAGTCTTTAGTCTCTTGTCTTGCTAACTCAGTGGTTAGTCTCTTGTCATGGTCACTTAGTGGTTGTCTCTTGTCACAGAAGCTTAGTGGTTAGTCTCTTGTCACAGAAGCTTAGTGGTTAGTCTCTTGTCACAGAAGCTTTGTTGTTAGTCTCTTGTCACAGAAGCTTTGTTGTTAGTCTCTTGTCACAGAAGCTTAATTGTTAGTCTCTTGTCACAGCAGCTCAGTGGTTAGTCTCTTGTCACAGAAGCTTAGTGGTTAGTCTCTTGTCACAGCAGCTCAGTGGTTAGTCTCTTGTCACAGAAGCTTAGTGGTTAGTCTCTTGTCACAGAAGCTTAGTGGTTAGTCTCTTGTCACAGAAGCTTAGTGGTTAGTCTCTTGTCACAGAAGCTTTGTTGTTAGTCTCTTGTCACAGAAGCTTTGTTGTTAGTCTCTTGTCACAGAAGCTTAGTTGTTAGTCTCTTGTCACAGCAGCTCAGTGGTTAGTCTCTTGTCACAGAAGCTTAGTGGTTAGTCTCTTGTCACAGAAGCTTAGTGGTTAGTCTCTTGTCACAGCAGCTCAGTGGTTAGTCTCTTGTCACAGAAGCTTAGTTGTTAGTCTCTTGTCACAGAAGCTTAGTGGTTAGTCTCTTGTCACAGCAGCTCAGTGGTTAGTCTCTTGTCACAGAAGCTCAGTGGTTAGTCTCTTGTCACAGAAGCTTAGTGGTTAGTCTCTTGTCACAGAAGCTTAGTGGTTAGTCTCTTGTCACAGCAGCTCAGTGGTTAGTCTCTTGTCACAGCAGCTCAGTGGTTAGTCTCTTGTCACAGCAGCTCAGTGGTTAGTCTCATGTCATGGTAACTCAGTGGTTAGTCTCTTGTCACAGTAGCTCAGTGGTTAGTCTCTTGTTATGGTCACTCAGTGGTAAGACTCTTGTCACAGTTGTTCAATGGTTAGTCTCCTGTAATGGTAACTCATTGGTAATCATGACAGGCACAGTAGCTCAATAGTTACTCACGGTAATTCAGGGGTAAGTCTCTTGTCACTCTTGACTATCGACCCTTACTGATTACGTGTTTGAATCCCTGACAAGATGTTTTCATTGTTCCAACATGGACTCAGTTTCGTAGGTAAGTGCAGTCTCAGATGGTTACCGGGACATACTGTGTGAAGTCGGCCGCATGTCATTTACCACATCATTATGAAGACAGATTATCATAGGACTAAAAGGTTAGTACGAGACGTATACATAATGATTTGCAGCAGAGCAGTGGCTCGCACGTTTATCTGTTGATACGATGAACCACGCATGGGGCATCAAGCCATCACCAATATTATATGGCCTTATGTTGTTGGTGTTTTGGCATCTTTTACAGCACATATATTTTTTTTCTAATACAAATAACTGACAATCAGCAGTGTAGAAGTGCGACCAACAGTGAATATGGCAATAAACGAGGAGACAACGACACGTACATTTATTTCCTATCTTTGTCTTGCAATAACAAAAGATAGTTGATGTAATGTCAATTAGGATAGGAATATCCAAAAACGTCTGCAAGAAAATGAAAGTTTAAAGACATCTAGAGATTAACAACATCTTAAAATAAAAATTGTCAAATGTTAAGTGCTATAAACCTTGTGGTGTGTTGCAGAACCTTGGATAATAAACAAGCAATTTAAAAAATGGTATTGAAAAATGAGGATGGATAAAGTGAAGAATAAATAGATCGTTTGTCATTACAACAGAACACACAGGTTTTCAAGGGTTTAGAAATGAAAAGAGAGTTGCCGAAAGATTACCCTAAAAAAAAAAAAAAAAACTGCATTTCTGTTCTGATTATGGTTTACCGGGTTGACTCATTGTCTCCAACAAGCATGTCGCAACAGTTGACAAATTAGGGGTACTTGATTCCAAGTCAGAGTGCATCTGCTTGAGAGGGCAGAAACCAACAGTCTGCATACAAAAAGGTCATATCTATAAGTCGGACGTCCACGCAAAGACAGCAAATTCTAGAACAATACAAAAATCAAAAATGGATGAACAACCAGAACGTTCGCCCGGAGTTTACATCTGGTGAACGCGGGAAAAAAACAAAAAAAAAACACTGAATTATTTGTTCTTCATTAAAATCCATGGCACTCTTAGAACACAAAATCTACAAGAGGAAAACTTAAAAGACAAGCAATCAGATGTAGACAGTGATAGAATGGGAGAAACATCTCTAGAGATGCTTAATTTGAATGAGAGACAGAGTTTCCTACTGAATCTAAGATTGTATCACAGTAACAGAAAGGCCGATTTCGCCAAGCTAGTCATAACTATACCAATGGAGTGAGGTTGCTTCAATGGCTGTATTATGAATATCCCTAAGATGTTAACGGAAACCATCTGTCAACTCAATAACCTATTCCCGATCAAATGCATTTTTATCGTTTTTGCAGATAATGATGTAAATGACGATGCGAGATTTGATGTGAGGAAGCGAGCTAGTTTTAACAAACCTAAGCCACATGGTTACCAAGATCTAACATGTCTCAAATGACCAATTTAGCCTTCGTAGACAGCTGATAACTCGGGGAGGAGAACAAGGACGTTGCAGGCAATTCAACAAGTTAACTTTAGCAGTGAAGACGATATAATTAGCGACTTCTGATCTATGAGGCAATTCTTCCCGTCCCGGAATATTCGCAGGAAATAACGACCAACTTTACAATGGTATATGCGGATCTATACGGGATACAAAGGAAATACAATACGGCAAGCAGAGGATGTGACCGTCCCTCTATATTAATAAAAATGTTAATATTCCGAGTTTGTTAAAAATATATTCGGACACTGCTAAACCGATTGCTTTCAATTTTTCACACAAAGTTGCCTTTGACTCAAAGCATGTTTTTTGTGTCATAAAATCGCACAAACCATGAACGACGTAGCTCCAGCAACATTCAAATCATTATTTGTTTCGTTGCCGGCCCGGATTTGTTTTTAGTTGATTGGCCATTTTCGACTGCTGAGCAGGGCTGCCAATAAATGCCTTTTTCCCCAGGATCAATCTCCAACATTTCTTTACCAATCGCTTTCAAATTTTCACCCAACGTTGCCTTAGACTCCGCGCGTTTTTGTATCTATGAGTTTTGCACAAACCACGAATGACGTAACTCCAGCAACGATCATTTCATTAGTAATTTCATTGCTGGCCCGAATTTGTTTTTAGCTATTGGCCACTGTTGACTCTGTGTGTAACACCGATCTTCAGATTATTATATAATTTCAATTCTACTAAACGCTTGCATAGTTGTTAGCGTAGTTAGTTGTAAGCATTTCGCCTTTCACGCGATAAACGTTCGATTCGCCGCTGGGTGATATATTTTGTTTTTGGGTGGGGGTGGGGGGCCTTAATGGGTGGCTGCCACGTTTTGTTGTGGTTTATAGCTAGGCTGCAATATCTACGCCTTTTCCCCTGCTCGATTTTGTGGTTTACAGCTAGCCTGCGATAGCTGCGAGGTGATGCTTGAGAGGACGGTTGACACGTTGTGTTGTGGTTAACAGCTAGGCTGCGATATCTGACCTAAAGTCTTCAGGCTTCGGTAGTAGAGTTGTAAGTATTCCGCCCTTCACGCGGATGACCGGTGTTCGATTCCCCACTGGGTGCTAATTTTTCTTTTTCCACTTAAGGGGCGGTTGGCACGTTGTGTTTTGGTTTATAGCTAGGTTCGATATCTGCGCCTTAAGCCTGAAGACATCCGATTTAAGTAAAGTCTAAATTACCCCCCCCCCACCCCCCCACCCCGATGCTTCACTCGATCAAAAACGTTTCGTTGATGACAGAAACTGTTAACTAAGACGGCTTACGGTCCAGTTTGGTTTGTGTCGACACGGATGCCAAGGTTAATTAAAAGTCGTCCATTCGGAGAGTGAGAGATGACGGGTGCGCGTTTTTATTTCCGCTATTTGTGAGTATATTGTCCTTTTTTTTTTTTTTCAATCACGGAATATTACTCTGGGTTCCACCAAGGGTTAGGTGATGGAGTTTTATGTCGGGAGCACACTTAAACTAAACATTCCGTGGCGACAGCTTGCGGCGCCAACTCCTCTGGCTACAACGACCTGTACAGACAGTAGTGACAGTTTTTGTTGTTGTTTTTGTGACGGTGGTGGTGATAGTGGTAGCAGTAGTACTGGTACACCATGGGTAATGTAGTAGCTGTTACACTGGCCACATATACTTCTCAGTACAGATTAATGCTACCCTATTTAAGTCTTGTTGGACATGGATGCCAAGCTCAATTTAACAACAATATTTAGTCAGGCGATGACTTTCCCACACTTCGTCGAGAATGATATGATTGTCACGGTGAGGGTGGGGGGGGGGGGTGGGGGGGGGGGGGGGGTTTTTGTTGATGCCAGACACTGTTAACTGAGAGAGCTTAAAATATTATTTTAAAGTTATCATTTCTTAACTTTTTAAATTTTAACAATGTCGCCACGTGATAATTGTTAAATCATTCTAATATAAAATATTGCCCTAGCATCATATACCCACAGCTCCCTGGGTGGGTTATGGGACCTTACTGGGGGAGTTGGAGGGAGGAAAGAATATATCCACTGTCTCCCTATCAAGCATGTCTAAGAGTCGACTTTTTAGGGGTTTACTTCGATGTCAGAGTGTGTCTGAGAGGACAGTAACTGACAGTCTGCATGCAATTAGGCCAGATCTATGAAACGGATGTGGATCACAAACTCAAGTTCTAGAACAAGACTTGAGTCCAGAAGTGGACGAACAGCCAGAACTTTCCGTTGAAGTATACAGCCAGTGAACGTGGGAAAAGAAGATATACCCCATGTGCCAGCGGCGAGGAAATAGCCATTCACTTACTTTACATAATTACTAAAGGGGAACAGAAAATCTGTTCTAATCAACTGAAGGGGTCCTTGTATGTCATATATGACAGGAGCCTTGTTGAGGCCACAATGGTCAGATATATATATATATATATATATATATATATATATATATATATATATATATATATATATATATATATATATGACCACTGTGGACTCAACAAGTTAATTGTGTGTGTTTAAATAATTGCATTGTATCACGGTGTGTATGTGTGACAATACGTTATACGTTGTGCAGACTCGTCGGTTCCAATCTCATATTCGGTTGAAAACGCGATTGGTGTAAACGACAATCAGGTAACCGACAGCTCAATACCAAGCTGTCATTTGGGGGAAATGGAAATTTTAATTGAAGGAAAAAAGAGAAAAATCCAAACCCGATTTAAAATCCAAGCAAATAAAAAGGAATTAATCAAGGCAAGAACTGAAAGAATATCTTTGGGAAAGAGAGCAGCGTTGAGATGGAATAAACTGGATTGGAATCGCATGAGGTGAACTCAAAACGAAAGTGAAATAATATAAATTACAATTTAGCAGTTGTTTTTAGTTTGGCTTCTTTCTGGTGCATAGATTGTTAACTGTCAGTCACATGCATATATGAGGAAATATATGCATACACACAAAACACACACATACACGCAAACACAAACACATGCATACATATAAAACACGTACATACAAACACAAACACACGAATTCACCTAAAAGCACTCAGGTACATACACAAAACAAGCACACATAACCTACGTAGATGTACCAATGTTATTACAAGTAGGTCCTTGGTGGTGAATAATGACAATGAAGCAAAGAATTGGAAACAACAGTAATGTAGTTGGCCTGAGAAATGTGGGCGATAATAGTTTGTGCCTATCTCTGATTGTTTCAACCCCCCCCCCCCCCCCCGCAAATCCCCCCCCCCCCGCCTTTTTGTAGGACACTGTGTGTAAAGTCAGCAACATCGATGTCATTATACTAGGTTTGATCTCATACGTATTCGCAGGCAGACTAACTGCTTGCCAAAAACGTCGCATACAAAACGAACACCACAGATCAAGCGACGACCTCAGGAATCTACATAACAATTATATTGTGTTTAGTGAACTGAACGAGGTAATTTCTGCTTGAAACCCTTGATGTTCATAGCGTTGTTTAACACTTCATGTGTTTGTGATTGAGAATTCCAGAAATGTAAGAACCCTAACCCTATAGCTCACTCGACATCCAAGGGAAATGGGAAAGTGAAGAATGAGAAGAAGAAGAAGAAGAAGAAGAAGAAGAAGAAGAAGAAGAAGAAGAAGAAGAAGAAGAAGAAGAAGAAGAAGAAGAAGAAGAAGAAGAAGAAGAAGAAGAAGAAGAATAAGAAGAAGAAGAAGAAGAAGAAGAAGAAGAAGAAGAAGAAGAAGAAGAAGAAGAAGAAGAAGAAGAAGAAGAAGAAGAAGAAGAAGAAGAAGAAGAAGAAGAAGAAGAAGAAGAAGAAGAAGAAGAAGAAGAAGAAGAAGAAGAGAAGAAGAAGAAGAAGAAGAAGAAGAAGAAGAAGAAGAAGAAGAAGAAGAAGAAGAAGAAGAAGAAGAAGAAGAAGAAGAAGAAGAAGAAGAAGAAAGAAGAAGAAGAAGAAGAAGAAGAAGAAGAAGAGAAGAAAGAAGAAGAAGAAGAAGAAGAAGAAGAAGAAGAAGAAGAAGAAGAAGAAGAAGAAGAAGAAGAAGAAGAAGAAGAAGAAGAAGAAGAAGAAGAAGAAGAAGAAAGAAGAAGAAGAAGAAGAAGAAGAAGAAGAAGAAGAAGAAGAAGAAGAAGAAGAAGAAGAAGAAGAAGAAGAAGAAGAAGAAGAAGAAGAAGAAGAAGAAGAAGAAGAAGAAGAAGAAGAAGAAGAAGAAGAAGAAGAAGAAGAAGAAGAAGAAGAAGAAGAAGAAGAAGAAGAAGAAGAAGAAGAAGAAAAAAGAAGAAGAAGAAGAAGAAGAAGAAGAAGAAAAAGAAGAGATGGCAGAAGAATAAGAATAAGGAAGAAGACGAGGAGATGAAGAAAATGAAAACGAATACCTTTTAATACACATATGCTGGCTCCAGAGAAAAAAAAAATTACCCACATTTTCTGTTTATTAAACGTCGGTGCTTCCGTGGTCTGTCAATTCTAGAATCTCATTCTGTCACATTAGTCGTACTCCCGTGTGGTGGTCGATTGTCGAGACAAGAATTTCTGCGGATGTCTTGACCTCAGTAGCCTTTCTGTTTTAGTTCCGGGTCACCGTGTGGTCTCTCTTGTAATCTGTTTATCCGGTCAGTGATTTTATTCAGTGGTACCTGTGTCCTCATTTTGTATTATTTCTGCAATTCTCATATTTGTAAACATTAACTAAACTGATGCATGGCTGGTGAGAAACATGCATTCATCACTGAGTTATAAGAAAGAAGACGGCCATTTTTTAGGCATATTTTGTGACCATATGGGTTAGTATAACAAAGTATGCTTTGAATATATGATATCAACATAGGTACATTTATCGGGAGTCGCCGTGGCAGAGCGGCTAGACGCGCGCCGCGGATCGGAAGGTCGTGGGTTCGCTCCCTGGTGGAGACGGACTTTTCTTCAAAAATGACCTTGGCTCCCAGGTCGACCCAGCCTTAAGTGGGTACCGGGTGCAATCCCGGGAAGTAGAGGCGGCCGGCGTGATGCTGACCACTTTACCCATCTTGTGCCGTTGGTCTATAAAAATATAGGTCTAGCCCTATATGCCCTATACGCCTAAAGGCGTGGAAAGGGTCCTTTCCTTTCCTTTCATAGGTACATTTATACATTAACGACAAACTAAAATTATGTTGGCTACTATTGGTGTTGGCATATCTAGTGACTCTGTTATATGATAAATTTATGTCCCGTTTTCACCTGGGCAGTCCCGTATGTTTAGGTGTGCACCGGCCGTCCCGTTGGTACTCTAAATAAACACAAATTATCCCGTTTTATTTAAAAAAAAAGTAATCTAGGAATAAGCTTGAGAATAAAACCTACATTTATAGTGATATCTACCTAGCATATTAGATTTTATTGCCTAACAGTGTTGATGGGAATTTTTTTGTAGCACGCACGCGCGCGCGTACACACACACACACACACACACACACACACACAATACAATTTCGTTTATTTCGTGACGACAATGGCTGTGCTATTAATACCATTTTTGAGCGAGTAATTAACCCTTTAACGCTGGTAACCTATAATAAAAGCGGGTGGTGTTAAACCGAATTGCTTGGAATGTCCCGTTTTCAGCTCAAAATATTATTGGGATGTCCCGTTTTCAGCTCAGGAGATTACGGTGACCCTAATAATGCATCAGCTGCGTGTGTATGTTTCTGGATTTGGTGATGTCTGATTATTTGTTCACTAGATTGTAAATCGGACAGTGACGGGCATGTCGTATCATTTATACTGGCATGGTAATAGTGCACATATCTGACCTGAAGTTGAAAAATCGACTACTGACCATCGCATACATCAGAAAGAAACAGTCATTATAAGAAATATAGATACTTCTATGACAAATGGAGAGAGTAATGGAAGAAGAGCAGTGTGTGAATGTATGTGTGTGCGCGTGCGCGCGAGTGTGTGTTTGGCGCGCGCGCGCGAGTGTGTGTGTGCGTGCGTGTATGTATGTGTGTGTGTGCGTGGTTTCTTCAGAATTAATCAATTATTATGAAAATGACTGGAGAGTCCCAGTTGAGCGCCACAAATGTCTTGAGCACCGGAGACAGCCGTTGGAAGGTACAGTTGAGGTGGACCACATGGCTCTTTCTAACATGTCCCGTGTTGGCTGCCTGGTAGGCGGAGGAGACGCGTTTAAAAGATGTGGGCCATCTTGATTGGTAATTTATAATAATCTTCCAGGTTTCTGTGGACAAAAGACTCAGGGGGAGTTTTAGGAACTGAAGAGATTGCAAGTTGTGGAGAGAACTGACTGCTCATATCAGTCGTCAATAGGCTCGTTAAAGGAAGGAAAATCGCCTTGTGTGGACAATGGCCCAGCTGAGCTTTGAACACGGATGGTATGTAGGTAGTTGTACCCCACCAGGACATCACACAAGCGACAAACACCCGGTGACACACAGTACGACCATTCGGATGAGAATCACTGATGGAGAGGTTTCAGAAACCCCTTTCAGCCGTTAAGACATATCTATTGCTAGGCCATATCTATGCTGCCCCATCTATATTTAGGGCCCCCGGCAGAAACCAGGTTGAGGCTTCAAACAAAAAAATTGCATCTGACGAGGGGATGACTAGCAGTGATAATATGGGGGAGAACAGGTAACTAAGGTGAAGACAGAAATGTACCAGAGAATTAGGGTCACAAAGAAGTGGCCTACTGAATGCACACAATCGTTGGTGATACCACTGCCCAAAAAAGAAAATATTAAGAGCTGCAGCAATTATAGAACTTTTAAGTCTTGTCACCCATGCAAGCAAAATAATGATAAAGATGCTGCAAACAGACTAAAAGTAAAATCGGAAGAAATATTTGCCGAAGAACAGACTGGTTTCCAGAAAAATAGAAGCACCACAAAACAAATCTTTAACATCAGAACAATGATAGAATAACGCTTACAATATCAACGTGACCTATTTTATAATTTCATTGACTCCAGAAAGGCATTTGACCGTGTATGGCATGCTGGGATCTGGCAAATAATGAGGAATTTCAACTTCGAAGAGTACACCACAGACACCATTGAAGCACTTTATAAAGATGCAAGCAATGCAGTACTCATTCAAAATGACACAGGCAATTTTGTTTTTTTACTAGTGTGGGTGTTAGTCAGGACTGCATACTATCTCCTGTCCTTTATAATTTTTTTTTACTGTGTAATTTACATTTTGCTGACGACATTGATTGCATGGCTGTTTCCAACAGAACTCCAAGAACTTACTACACAATTAGAGACAGTCTGTAAAAAATACGGCATGGAAATTAATGCCGAGAAAAGCAAGATTCTGTTAAATAGTCAGAATAATCAAATACCTGAAAGAAACTCTGTCTCTCGCCAACTCTCCCGTCTCATGTACTTTAATACTCAAGGAGTCATTTATATCCTGTGCCCATCTTTGTGTCGGTCTGCCTTCAACCCTCTTTTCTGATACCATGCCCATTGCTATAATGTTGGTTGTTTTTTTTTAAACCGTAGTGGCGCTTGATAATACCAAATATTTCAGCTTCCGAGACAGAATGCTGTTTATTAGTCAATCTTCCTTGATGTTCAGATCTTTTAAGATGTCAATATTTCTCATCTTCTTTGTCCAAGATATTTTGAGAATCGTTCTATAGCATTTCAGCTCAAAAGCCTCTATCTCTGTTTCTTTAGAACTCGGAGATAGTATACGATTCACATTCGTATGTTGCTACAGGGAAGATGCATGCTGTCAAAATTCTTATTTTGATCACCTTAACCAAAGACGTTTAAGGCTGTTTAATCTTTGCATTGCTATGTCCATCCTGAATACGATGTGGAAAAGCAAAATCAGAATTGCAGTCAAGGTAAGTGTATACTAATCTCTGGTATTATCTATTTTCCTTTGCGGAGTTAGAGTTGGACTCCCAATGTGGAAATAGAAAGGAGGATTCAGACTTTCAAATGTAAAAGCTATCGACCCATTTCATGAATGAGTTACTCATAAGTCAAATCTTTTAAATATGTCAGAGTAAAAAAAAATACAAATTTGCTGGACATCAGAAGCCTCTCTTGGCAGTGGTGAAACGTTGCAAGCTGGCTTGGTTTGGGCACTTAGTGAGACATGATTCGATTGCAAAGACTGTGTTCTAAAGAACAATTGGGGAGGGGGGCATACATACACACATACACACACACGTACAGACAGACAGACAGACAGACAGACAGACAGACAGACAGACAGACAGACAGACAGACAGACAGACAGACAGACAGACAGACAGACAGACAGACAGACAGACAGACAGACAGACAGACAGACAGACAGACAGACAGACAGACAGACAGACAGACAGACAGACAGACAGACAGACAGACAGACAGACAGACAGACAGACAGACAGACAGACAGACAGACAGACAGACAGACAGACAGACAGACAGACAGACAGACAGACAGACAGACAGACAGACAGACAGACAGACAGACAGACAGACAGACAGACAGACAGACAGACAGACAGACAGACAGACAGACAGACAGACAGACAGACAGACAGACAGACAGACAGACATTTTGCTTACATTCTTATGACAAGCTAGAATGTGCAGGCAAAGAAGTAGAACGTTTCACTTCTCTTTAGTTATTGTTTTTATTTTTTAGTTTTGTTACCTCCTGTAATAGCAGCATCATGAGCCGTGTTAGCTGCAGAAGTAGTTGTGTGGTTGTGATAGTAGTAGTATGACGGTATCATTAGTAGCATCCGAGCAACCGTATTTTCTCATGAGTTTTGGCAGAAAGAAATGGTGATCAGTCTAACAACCATGTACATATTATTGTATCCATCGTTGACATGAAGTTCCACACTTCCTCAAGCGTCACTTTCTAATCTTTTTTCTCATAAGTGGAGTTAATTCTTCACATGTTTTTTTTTTTTTTTTAAATATGTGTGGTTTTATTCATTCACGTTCTATTGTTTCAATAAAGTTAAATTTTGCTTAACATGTCAGTAACGTTCCCACTGTCTTGTCATATTAGTTACATCTAAAAGGAAATAACACTTACATAATAATCAGTTAATCGATGGGAAATGGTGACAAGATAACAATGAATAAAACAGGAAAGAAACAACATAGATAAGCTCACATATACACGTTAGGTAATCTTTTCCCCCCATTTGTTCCATGTTGGCAAGTACTAGGCGATGTGTAAAATCAGTGAAAAACCCAAATCTGGTTGCATAACTTGCTATCTCAGGCGTCTCTGGTAAATGAGAGAAGACCACCCAACTGGTGGCAGTATGTGTCATACATCAATCCTAATGCTGTGTTTAACATTGATTTGTCTGGTCAGACTTATTGCCAAGTATTTAAGGAGGCGTGAAATAAGTTTCTATAGACTGACATATTTATCAGTCGAATTTAGCTGCAACTGGTGTTTTCTGAAGATATTTATTTAAGCAAAAACAAAAACAAAAGCAAAAACAAAACAAAAACTTTGCTTATGTCTATTACTCACTTTCTTATTGATACTTTTGTTGTCGATGTGGTGTTGTTGTTTTGTTTTAAAAATAAAATATAAATGCACCAAGAGTGCAAACTTTATGTCTGGTAAAACTACATAGATGCCCTACAGTTTAAAAAAAAATATTAGATGCCAAACTACAGTTTTAAAAAATTAAAGGCTAGATAAAAGTTTAGATTACAGTCGAGAGGATCGACTTCATTACACTGGATTTATTCTTATATGGCTCGGTCTCTCTCTGCAGAAGGGCTAGTTGCCTGTCGACAGCACTGCACATAGCACGAACTTTGCAGCTCCGGCGACGATCTCCAGGAATCTCTGGAACATAGGAGATGGTGATCACATAACACCTTTTATAGTCTGAAGTAGGCTATGTTAAAGAACATTGTCGTTTTTTCATAATTTCACAAATAAATTACACTTTTGCTTGCAGAATGACTCGAATGAAGGACATTACAGAACAACTCAGCGAAAGTGGATTAGCTTGTGACGCGGGATACTCAGCCATACAAACAGAAACTTACCAGAAACAGACGAGACCTACCTACAACATGGCAATCGCAACATTTAGCGTCTATACTGTTAGTTGTTGAGACCTGTCAATGACGCAATGGAGTTTCTCTACCAAGTGCCACACAAACGTATAGGATACACCAGGGCTGTCCAAACCATTGCTACATTCACCAAAGATATATGTACCGTAGATTATTGAAAGACTGCTACTGCTTAAAGTAGAAATATAACGAGTCCACACTTGATCATTTTACTAATTATAACAGCAATAACGTTTATACACGGGTGCTTTTCTGGTGATTACAACTGAAGTGATAGATCTCATCACTGGTGTTTCCACTAGTTATAACAGAAACAAGAAGTCTGCCTGCACAAAAGCATTTCCACTTGATGCACAGTAAACTTATGGACTACATTTTCTGCTGCTCATAACAGACACATAGCTGTCACAAAGGAGGTGTTCTACTCACTGTAACAGAAACAGAGGACCACTGTGAGCTCCTGACACTATGTATGTCAGATCTAACTGATAATACAGCAGATAGGATAGACTGACATAGAGTTTCGGATGATTATAATACAAACGTTGATATCCGCACAGAAGCACTTCGATCGATTACAACAAGAGACACCTAACGGATCAACACATAGGCTTTTCTGCTGATTGTTACATCAACAGTGGATAAATAGCAGGGCTTATTGAAAGTTATGTCACAAAGCTAACGAATCTACATGCAAATTATTCTACTGAGTGAAACACTGAGAATCAAACGTCACATATCAGCTGTTCCACACAGTAAATATACTGAATAGCGAATTGATGTAAATGTAATAAATTCTTCAGAATGATGACCAACTCATATCCTGACGTTGACTCCACAGCGATCCCTGCAGACTTCTTTGCACACAATATAAACATGACTAATAATTATTCATCCCTGAAATATTTGCT
This sequence comes from Candidula unifasciata, assembly GCA_905116865.2. Lineage (NCBI taxonomy): Eukaryota > Metazoa > Mollusca > Gastropoda > Stylommatophora > Geomitridae > Candidula > Candidula unifasciata. Next base: position 131,679 of record CAJHNH020000219.1, on the reverse strand, counting down.
GACGTCATCGATGGGCAATACTAGCGACGTGAAGGTGACGGTCCAAGACAACAGGCTTTTTCTCACCAGGTTCATCGTTCAGAAGTTGTGTGTGCCCCTGATTGTGTTTGTGGGCATTATTGGAAACTCCATGAGCCTGGTCGTATTGACGAGAAAGTGTATGAAGTCCTCAACCAATTCCTACCTGACTGCCTTAGCGTTGTTTGATCTTCTGTACCTGGTGTTTAGTTTTACACTGAGTCTCAACCATTATCAGTTCTTCTCAAAATCATTCTCCTACGTCCACTGGTTTCCTGTAGCTCGTGTGTTTACTGACATGTTTGCCAATGTGTCCGTCATATTGACGGTAACGTTTACAGTCGAGAGATATATTGGAGTGTGTCATCCCATGAAAGGTAAGATCGAAGACGTCACATCTGATTTTGTGCTTCTTCACTTGAATCTTTATTTGCAAATATATTAGTTACCCTCCCCCACCCACACCCCCCTCCCCCCCTCAACCACCTTATTATAATCCGTAGTATTCACAGTGATTTTTTGTAATGACATGTTTGTCTTTTAACTGTAGACTTTTTATCCAGTCCGTAAAAGAAATGCAGAAATGAGTGACGTTCGACCCAATCAAGACCGCACAATGAACGATAAACACCCGGTGACACAAATTCGGATGAGAATCACTCGGGCACAAGTCTTATAAGCCCCGTGCAACCGTTAGGTTATTTCAAGGCCCCTGACATAAGCCGGGTTAGGACTTTAAAATAACAGCAACTTGCGCCCCATACCAATACAGAAAAGAGAATCAGAGACAGATTTGATGAACCCGTTGATGAATTTCGAGGATAAACTAAGGAAACATTTAGGATAGCTCGTTGTGTGCTGATTAACAGCACGTGCTTCTGTGCGAACAGGAGAGAAGAAGACTAAACAAGAAAATTATAAACCAAACAGCCCAGATTGCATTACTCAATTATATTTTATATTTAACTCCAGCATGTTTGAATCATCAACTAGTGCCACCCACACATGATGCAGATTCTCTTATCAGTCTTTGCATAGATCGCTGAATTTCAAACTCAAAGAGGGGAAGCGACCATTCTGCATCAGACTTCCTGTGAGGATGGACCTGTTTATCAGGTCTGATGTTACCACAGACCATCAAAAAGCTAATGAAAAGATCACTGCAGTTAAATATCGTCTCACAATAGAAAATCATTTACCCCTTTGCCTACTAGAAACTTATTTTTGTTGACTGTGTTCTTTAGTGAAGTTTAAAGGGATACATATCTAGTTAAAAACTGCTATTCACATAAATCTAGACTCGTCCTCATCTTTGCTTCTCTTTTACTTGTAGGAATAACGGTTCCATACTACAAGTTTTGCGTAAGAGAAAGTGAGGATTATTTTTTTAAACTTCACCCCATCTCAGAGCTCAGAGATTTCCTACGAATGTCCATAGTCTAAGTGTGCATCACAATACTTTGTTCGGTGTTATACAATGTGTGAAAAACTGTGCACCAAGTCCACAACCAGTCGATAAACTGTCTTCCACACAAAAGTGCGCCCGCCACTTTCTTTTGTGTCTACAACTGTTCATATGCTTCATCTACCACCCCCTGAAATAGTAGAGAAAGTCATTAAGCAGTCTCTCAAATATAATGCGCCAGAAGCTCATAGATTACCAACAGAAATAATTCAAACAGCAGGTGAAAGCAGCTTCAGATGGCTTCACAGAATATTTAATGCAGCATGGGTACAACAAACTGCCCCTATTGATTGACAACATACAATAGTTATACCATTGTGGAAGAACAAAGGAAGCAAACGAGAATGCGGTCAATACCGAGGCATCTCTCTTTTAAGCCATGTTGGCAAAATGTATGCCAAGATAATAGAAACAAGACTGAGACCAGAGATAGAACCACAGCTGGCAGAAGAAAAGATGGGATTTAGGAGAAATAGAAGCTGTACGGATGCAATCTTCACACATTAACAGTTAATAGAAAAGAACATTGAATACAATAAGAACTTATTTGTGGCATTCGTAGACCAGGAGAAGGCATTTGACAGAGTCGACAGACATATATTTTGCTAAAGTAATGGCAAGATTTGAAGTAAGCGAACACCTTTTCTAAGTTTGCAAAAGTTTACACAGGGATTGTAGAAGTGTAGTTAGAATAAATCAGGGAACATCTCATCCATTCACAGTAACATCTGGAGTAAGACAGGGGTGTGTCTTATCACCACTGCTGTTTATCACCTATATCGACAGTATATGCAAGAATGCCAACCCATGAATGAAAATGGTAGTAAGATCAACGAATTACTCTTTGCAGATGACCAGGCCTTGATAGCAGATACAGCCATGAAATTGCAACAACATCTAACATCTATGAATGAAGAATATAAAACAAATAAAATGAGAATCAACACTGAAAAGACAGAAGTAATGTCAATAGGAAAATAAGAAGACAGATCTATACATAGCAATAGAGTGCAAAGGCATTAAACATCTGGGAAAACATTAAATATCTGGGAACTACATTTACCGAAGATGGGAAATTGAATAAAGAAATTAACATTAGATGCAGTAAAGCAAACCAAGTATTGGGACAGCTCTTACAGCATAAGACAATCCCAATCAGCACAAAGAGACATCTTATTCAAAGCATATTTATTCCAACTCTGTGCTACCAGTGCCAGCCATGATCACTCACAACAAACCATAAAAGAACATTAGAAACCATTGAGATGAGATGTCTGAGAAGGGCTGTAGGAGTGACCATAAGAGATAAGATCAAGAATGAGATCATAAGAGAGAACGTCGGCACAGAACTAATTCTGGATTACATACGAAGACAGCAAGTGAAATGATTTGCCCACTTAGAGAGAATGCCTTGTGACACCATACAATACAAAGCATACATGGAAAGAGAAGAAGGACGTAGAGTACGAGGTAGACCAAGAACAAGATGGAAGGATAACATCAGAGAAACTCTACAACAGCACGATGTGCCTATGGTTGAGGCGGCCAGAAGAGCTAGAAACAGAACCTTACATCTCCCTCGACACCCACAGCGGTAAAAGAGGAAGTGAAGAAGAAGAGAAAGAACTGTTCATTTTGCTTTCTTTTGCTCTGAGGGTGTCTTGGTTGTTTTCATAGTTTTTTTTTTTTTTTTTTTTTTGCGTCATCATTTTCAGTATGTGTTACTTTCGTTCGTTCGTGTACAATGAACACCGACTTCTAAACCTAACCCGAACAACCCTATGCTATGGGTCTTTACATGAAATTCCCTAAGAAACCTCAGAGGCCCCAGGATGGGTGAAAAAAAATAATGAACCGAAAACATCATAGTATACATACCAAGAATAAGTATATATTATTCTTCAAGATGCTGCCGCACAATAGCGCAGAGGTAAGTGAAAGCATTTCAGAATACTACGACGTACTAGAGTTCGTTTAGAAGAACACCGTTCTCGTGGCTTTCGAACAGTGGTATGAAAGTTGCACCGTGGAAGAGACTGGTATCTCACTATGTACCATAGTAATAGAAAAGGAAACCTCGTTATAAAAAAAAAAAACGTGAACTGAATTGTGGTCCTAGCAGATATGTATTATTGTTAGTCAGGGGTTACTGCTGATTTTGTTTCACACGAACGTTTGATCTGGCCGTCCTATGGAATACATGATAACGAGGTTTACTGTAAGTGCATATACAGCAGTGGATGCACAGGTATGAGTACATTACAGCCAATCTCCATTCTAGAGTTGGCCATTTCTTTGCATATTCTGATGTCTTCATCGACAGTCAGTAGATTAGTGACAGACTAAGAGATACCTGCAGCATTGTTGCATAGAATAATGATAATGCTCTCGTTGTCGTTGTTGTCCTCGTCATCATCATCATCTCGTCATCATATCATAGTCGTCGTCAAATGCCTTACTGACTTGTGCGCAATTATGATCTCCACAACTTGAGACCACAAACTGCACATATCAGTTCATGTGCCCTGGCAACAGCAGTTGTCTTCTTGGGGTGCTTCTCTCTGTCTTTAAATCTTTCCAAGTTTGTCACATCATGTTCTACTTTCTTTCTTTTTTATGACGTCGCCAAAGATGATGAACGTCTCTTCCCAATATTTGTGATAAGATATCTTCTGACCCTCGACTTTTTTCAGCTC
>CAJHNH020000219.1:90000-122500 GCA_905116865.2 Candidula unifasciata | reverse complement strand
TCAGCATTGTTATATTTTACACATTTCTCATAATCAAAAGATAAGAACCTTCTGGTCGACCGATACAAATACGGGGCTCCTTTTTGATGAGGCCTGTGCTCCAACCCTCGGTAAGGTGATGAGATGGTTGCTGTCAGTTGCAAAAATGAATCCCCGCCCAGCACGGTACGTGACATCTGCACTAGCCGTGAGGTTCTGATTGCTCAGACTACAAGATGACCCTTCTGCCCTGAACCGCACTACAAGGTTGTCTAAATGCAGTCCAGCAGTTGTATGAGTGGAGTCAATCAGACCACAGAACAGCCTGTCACAGAAGTCACAGAAGTTTTTGAAACTACCCACCAACGCGTAACTTGATTGACTAACAGACAAGTATCATCATACTGGGCCTTCGTTTGCTGATGAGTTACTGTAGGTTTCATCCAATCACTGATCAGAAAACGTATAACAGAATGCTGTTCCTCTTTGATGCATGTTAAAGGTAAAGTGGCAATCTTTTCACTGTCATTCTTACGTCACGGTGTTCACCAGCACCACGAAATCATTTGCTTAACACTCTTGACATTCTTAATAATAATATTGACAGGTAACAATACAATGGCAGGTATTAATTTAAGCTCCCTGAAATATTTCTGTTTTAAATGTCCCAGTACCTGACTTGCCTTTGCATATTTTGTCTCTCTCTCTCTCTCTCTCTCTCTCTCTCTCTCTGTGTGTGTGTGTGTGTGTGTGTGTATGTGTGTGTGTGAGTGTCTGTGAAATACAAATTGACCGTGGATATTTAAAGTATTAGAATTCATTTGGTTCTTATATTCTTGTAATCCCAAACTGTGAAAGTTATCAAATTCCTGCCCGTATCCATCTACCAGGGCGCATAATCTGCACATCCCAGAGAGCCAAGTACATCACAGCTATAGTATCAACATTAGCCATTTTGTGTACTGTGCCAGAATTCTGGGAAATGGAAGTTGTGTACAGGAGAGTCCACAACCAGACAGAAGCTAGCGCTGTGTACACAAACCTGGCTGGCAGACCCAGCTATGAGATCGGCTACTACTGGTTCCTGGTGTCCATGTTCACCCTGTTGCCGCTGATCCTCCTGTGTGTCTTCAACGGAGTGCTCATCCGTACAGTCGTCAAAGCTGCCCAGCTGAGGAGAGAGATGACACTGATAGCACCTGTCAGGTACAGTACCATCGTCAGCTTCAAACTTTAGTGCCAAGCAACGCAGCTTACCTTGTTTAATTACTCTGTACACAGCATTTGTTCGCTAATTTATATTGTTCGACTTTCGACTGCGCTGTTAATTACATTACCCTACATCTCAATTTTTATTTAACCCCTTCATGCACGTAGTAGTAGTAGTAGTAGTAGTAGTAGTAGTAGTAGTAGTAGTAGTAGTAGTAGTAGTAGTAGTAGTAGTAGTAGTAGTAGTAGTAGTAGTAGTAGTAGTAGTAGTAGTAGTAGTAGTAGTAGTAGTAGTAGTAGTAGTAGTAGTAGTAGCAGCAGTACTAATAGTAGCGGTAGTATAGATTGTTACAAAGTAAACAGTCCTTGGTATTGAAAGTTTTAGTAACAACTGCCTATAAATGGTCGAGAAATCAATCCAATGAACTATGACTAAAAAGCTTAATGAAATGGGGAAGCAGAACAAATTGTACAACAAAAAACAAATCGACGTTTTGGCCGGGGCCTTTCTCCATATTGACAGGACTACATTTCAATAACAATGGGGAAAGTACTCAAACAACAAAAGGGTCACAAGAAAAAGTTTTTTTTTTTGTTTTATGTTTGTAAAGAAGAAAATAAAATATAAGAAAGGCTCGAAAAAGAGTCCTAAAAGTAATAGTAATAAAATATCAGGATAGTAGGTATAAAAGTAGTAGGACAGCACTTCATTTTTGGGGACTTTGAAATGCTCCTGTACCACATGCAAGACATGTCCTTTCGTTGTCCAGACCTCGTCAGTAAGTTTCCTCAATGGTTCTTTCCAAATTTGGGAACCATTTACTTCAGAATCCCCTGACGTAATTCATGCCATAACCTGCAAGAGATGCAACAAGGCATACGCCGGGGAAACCTGCTGGAAGCAAGCTGATCGATTCCGGGAACATCTCTCTGATATTGAAAAGAAAACCTTTAAACTAATTGTTCTTCATTTAAACGGCTTTAACCACTAAGGCAAAGATGATATCTGTCACAGATATAAATTCTTGTTCTGGTGATCATACCACTCGCCTAGCTTTAGACAATCGCCTCGTCTACAGTCTAGGTGTTCTTAGTCTAGGAGGCATCAATGTCCAGCATATCTTGATCTATATAGTTTTAATATTCCCACATTATATATTTATATATGTATGTGTGTGTTTGTGTGTGTGTGTGTATAATATATATTTTTATATGTATAATATATATTTTTTTTATTATATTTCTGTCATATTTGTTTCAGTCTATCTATTATCAGTACTATTTATGGTTCATCGACATTTGAATTTCTACTACTCTTTTATTCCTATTATCTGTATATATTATCACTATTACTTTTACGACTATTATTCGAGCCTTCCTACCTTTTATTTAATTTTCTTCTTTTTAAAACTTTTTTTCTGGATAGTTTCTCTGGTGACCCCTTTCTTGTTTCCCCTTTCTTATTTAGTGTAGTTCAGTCCATGTGGAGAAAAGCTGGCGCCGAACGGCTGATTTGTTTTGTGTTGTGCACGTTGTTCTGCTTCTCTATTTCGTTAAGCTTTCTAGTCACAGTTCATCAGATTAACTTCTTGGTTTTGGTTTGACTGCAGTCACCTCTATTTTCATCACTTTCTAGGAATGACGGAGTCTTTAGACTAGGTGTTTTCAAAGTAATTTCCCAAATCCCGACATTATGGCCTAAATTCAATCTCTTCATTTATTTATTTTTCTTTAACAGCTCTTCGGAGATCAAACCTCTCGCAATATGTTTTTACTACCCGTCCCCTTGTGGGGTAAAAATGTTTGTGATTTGAAGCCCACCCTGGCTTTTGTAAGGGGCCCTGAATATAGCTGGCCCACAATTGTGGCCATAACGGCTGAAAGGGGTTTCAGGGACCTCTCCAAGAGTGATTCTCATCCGCATGGTGGCACTTTGTGTCACCAGGGGTTTATCGCTTGTTTGATGTCCTGGTGGGGTAAAACAAGCAAGCAAGCGAACCTTCTCGTTGTTGTTAGTTGGTTAGTTGCAGTCAAGGTCTATGTTTTACAATGATATCACTTAATTTACTGAGCACTTTAGCTGCCGACCCCTTTCATATCGACAACAGTATGAACATCAACGGTTTAGATCCCCTGAGTGACGGTATCGGTGTTCTTCTAGCCTATTCCACCCACCTCTGGCCGGTTCGTTAAGCCTTCCAACTTTTACTTTGTGTTTAGTAAATACATACATAATTATGGCCTGAAATTGGGGAATGCCCAACTGTCTCACCAGTGATAAAGTGCAGACAAGGGTGACTGACTAGGTTCATGGGATTAGATCACTATGATAATTAAAATTCTAAATGAGAAACCGAAAACTATTTTACGCTTTACATAACTGGAAAATATGTTCAAACATAAAGCTGAACAATGGGGACATTTCAAATAGCTTAGTCAGAGAGGCTGCAGAAACAGACATCTCTAAACATAAGAGAGATCATAAGAAACTGATGACCGACAGCGCGTTAAAACTAAATGAGAAAGGAAGAAACTTCAGGAAAAGAAGACGTAAAAATGCAACTTAATCAATCGATGAATTATAATAATTATGTAAAGACAATAAAGACTCATAGCATGCACACAAATTGACAACAGCTTTAGATCTAAAATTATAAACGTTAACTAAACATAATTAATGATCTCGCCATTTTGAAAAAGATACTTGTAAACCAAACAAGAAAACATTATTGTAGTAAAGAGTCGGAAAAGAAACTGAATAAAAGATTTCATCGAAATACTTTCAAGAAGAGTTCGATGTTATTATTAAAAATGACTAATCATCGATACCAAACATAGCTTCTAAACCTAAACGTTGTAACCTCAGGGTGAGGTGCACTGTGGCCTTCCACCTCCCCAGTCGACCTCCCACACCTTGAAATTTGTAGACAGACTGAAAGCTGCTCTCTCCTCACCCTGTTTCACTAAGTATTGATGTCCTCTTCCTAAGCATTTCTTCATCAATTTGAAATTTTTTGAAATACACTGTCTTACTTATTTGCTATTCAGCAGATACTTTAAAATAATGTTAACTATTATTATTTCACGCTTCAACAAGGTCTAAGCCTGTTTCGTCCCCTCTCAAAAAAATTATAACAGGATCAAATTCCCCCCCCCCCGCCGCCCCCCCCCGGCCCCCCCCCCCCCATAGAAAACATTTGGTTGTAGCAGTGCACCTGATGTGAAGAGTATCTTCTTCTTATAGGTTTTTCATCGTCGTCGCTTTCCTCATAATGATCATCATCGTCATTATCATCATCATCATCATCATTACCTGAGGCATCTTCTTCTTCTTTGTCTTTTTCTTCTTCTTCTTCTTCTTCTTCTTCTTCTTCTTCTTCTTCTTCTTCTTCTTCTTCTTCTTCTTCTTCTTCTTCTTCTTCTTCTTCTTCTTCTTCTTCTTCTTCTTCTTCTTCTTCTTCTTCTTCTTCTTCTTCTTCTTCTTCTTCTTCTTCTTCTTCTTCTTCTTCTTCTTCTTCTTCTTCTTCTTCTTCTTCTTCTTCTTCTTCTTCTTCTTCTTCTTCTTCTTCTTCTTTTTCCTTTTCTTCTTCTTATATTACTATTATTAATATTCTTATTATTAACGTGAATGCGTAAATGCTGTGTGATGTTACTCACCATGTATATTGACAACATTCTGTTACATGTTTTGCTATTCGGCTTGATGTTACTGTTCCTCCATACAATGATGCCAAACTAACGTGTCTTCCCTAGCTTCTCGTTCCTTCTGTTTTCCTCTTGTAACGAAGCGATCCAGCTTTACCCTTCTAAAGAATATTCCCAGATGATATTTTACTCATAAAAAATATCTCAGATCTTTAACCAGTCTACACTGGGAGAATCTTGATTAGACTATGACATCGGGTTACTAAACTCAATTTTGATATCAGAGACATTTTCCAAACTATCTAGAATTTGTGTTTATTACAATATGAAATAAATAAAGCATTAGGAACTACACAAAATGATTATCCCAAACAATAAGCAGAATCAGTAAGACCCTCACGCCTTCCCCCGCACCACCCACTCCCTCAAAAAAAAAAAAAAAATATTAATAAGATCGTGCGCAGAAGCAACATTCAAGAAAAAGACACCCCAGTCGGAAATAGAAAAGGAAAACATTGTGCTGTGTGTGTGTTTGTGTGTGTGTTTGTGTGTTGTTGTTTTTTTTTTTTAAATATAGCTCTACACTACATCACATTTAGATTGCTTTCTCTGGTCCAGTAAGTCATATTGGCCATCGCCATGTTTTGTAAGTCCTATGTCTCCATTCAGCACAGTGAAATAACTGTTCTTGTGATCAACCCAGGGCCCCATTTTGGGGAAAAAGGGAATTGCCTCACTGCTTTCTAACAACATGTCGTAAACAGCGACTATTTATGTATTTGCTGGAATCTGATGTGCTCGGCCAAAAGGCTCAGATATAACTGTGAATGCGCCAATCGCCCTCTTCAGGACGAACACAGAACAGTCAGCAGTCTACAGTATTGTCGCTAATATCACCGCTTTTAGTTTCTTTAAAATATCATTTTATTTTCTTTTTAAGGTTCAGATCCTACTGCGAGTCAGATCTGTTTTAAAATAATACATAATAGGAGGTGCCAGGGAAAGGTTGTCAACATAACAGTCATTGATAGAGTGAGAAACGATGCCATCAGATCGATATCGTTGGAACAACACTTTGAAAACAGATGGTCGAAAGGCAGAAATAAAATGGTTTGGGTCTGTTATTAGAATACAGCTACAATTATAAAATAGACGCTGTAAATGATCTAAAATGAAAACAAGAGGACACCAACGGAGACGATGGACTGAATGATGACATTAAACACTTTATGCATCCACACGAACTGATAATCGTCAAAGGTATGCGTCGAGCGTTGGAACACAAACTGCTCCTGCTCAGAGTGATTCATGGCAAAAGTGGAAATTGATGATGATGATGTTAGAATGATGTTGATGATGTTGTTAAAGATGTTGATCATGATGGTAACACTAATAATTATTAAAAAACTCCCCATTCTCCTTTTAATATTTGAGGTATTATTTTCCATTGTTCTTCAAAAACTGTTTCGAGTCAATATGTTTGTGCTTCACCTTATCTCTCAACACAGACAGTCGTGTGAAAACAACCGCAGCAGAAACACAAACAACTCTAACAACAGAGTCGGACGTAATCATTCCGGAGAACAGCAGAAGATCACAAAGATGTTGATTACTGTGGTTCTTGCATTCATCGTCTGCCAGCTTCCTGGAGCTCTCCTGCTTCTGGTCAAAACGTATGATGCATGGGCTGGAGTACAGCTGTCTATGTAGGTAAACAATCTATTACACATTGCTGCATATCTGCTATTCTTATTCTTTTACTCGTTCATCCATATGGTTCTGTTCTTGTTGTTACAAATCAACGCTTGTCTATTTAATCAGGTGTCATTCTTGTTTGCTCATTCACCTGATTACCTAACCTTGCAGATGAACCCGTTCTGAGTCTTACATACTTAGCTCTGCTGTCAGGCAGTTCCTGCACAATCCTTTGCTTACCTGTTTTTTTTCTTTAATGGTTTCATTTCTCTTCTGCTAAATCACTAGCTAAATTGATCCATTAGATTATCTCAGATACTTTTCTGTTACTTTGCCATAATGTAATCAACTAACAATGTAAGACTTGAACAATGGATTTAAAAAAAAAAAATGGGGTGGAAAAAAAGGGCGGGGGGAGGGGGGATTTAACTTTAGAACTGAACTAGTTCGTATCCCCATCAAGAACGACTTTTTATAGATAATATTATTAGGATAACATTAGAACACACCAGTTGAAGTGGTTTCGCAATCAGACTTTAATGTCAGCAGACATCACATCTCAATGACGAATAATGAACAGATCAAGTTAAAACAAAAAGCAGGCGCCCCTGTTTAACGATGGACAGGAGGAAAAACAGTAAAACGGTATTCCGCCTAAAGAATGAACACAACCGCACTCTTTCGCTATTGTATATTTCAGTTCAACAGCGCCAGCAGCAATAGGACCATGATGCGATGAGACGTCTCCTTTAGGCATTCGCTTTGAAACTTCTGGCATCGAACAATATAAAGTGGTACAGCACAGATAAGTCTCTAGGACTTTCTTTCTCAATGACCAATGCATACGAGCGTAAAAGTACTAGATGACATATATTTGAATGCTAATTTGTTGTAACCAACAAGCAAACGGAATTTCTTACAGGGTCAAGAAACTAAATTAGAGTTAATCAACGCTAATTTAAATTACTGCAGGCATTGAAGCTAAAGATTTCAAATAGGTATGGGGGGAAAGTGGTATACCTATACAGCCGGAAAACCGAATGGGAAGAGACGTCGAAAGAGACCAAGAAGGTAAATACAGAACAGTTTAGCAATATAGTATGGAATTTATTTGTGTCAGAAACAATTAAATATGCGCGACACGAAAGTCTGAACACAGACGTGACTACCAACGCCATTCGACATTAACTTTAAGAAGAATAGATGTATAGTCTTTGGATACACAACAAAAGACACACTCGCATATTGTAGTTTGTTTTGTATATTTTTAAGTTAAACATTTTGACACCTATTATGATGCAGAGTACTGTCTTGTGATGACCAATCACCACACTCAAATATGGTCCAGATTTTGGTATTACCATTACTATGTTTTATTACCTTGATTTCTGTATTACAATATTGACACACTGTTCCCCAGAGAGAAAAAGACACATCTCAAAATCGCAGGAAACATCACCAACTTGCTGATCCAGGCAAACGCTTCCATCAACTTCATCCTCTACTCCGCCATCAGCACCAAGTTCAGGCGCGTGTTCTACCACATCATGTGCAGGAGGAGGTGTTTATGCCAGAGTCAGGACATAGCCCAGGCAGCGTTCTCCAGAACTGATGGCGTACAGATGTCTTCATTCTATGGTAAAGTGCTATTATAACCTATCAAACTTTGGGTTGTATCTATGCCCGTCCTCTTCATTATTTTTATGGAGCTTTCTAGTCAAAGTTTGAGTTGCACGTAGTATTGCATGTATTTGGAGCTTTATCATGTCTAGAGTGCATTATTATTATTTTTTTTTTTTTTATACATTTAAAAACAATTTAAAAGTGTCTTTGTTTGCTGCGTTAATCAAATATAGTTGTAAGAAAAAGTCGAGTCTGAGTGTATTCAGCGGTCAGTCGAACATATAACAGTAAGTTATTACAAATACGTCTTTTGGTTTATGTCAAGTGAACCTTTAACGGCATAAACAAAGTAAAAAATATGCTTGCTACATGCCTGCATTGTGCACGATGACACTGTTACGTGTGAACGCTATCAATTACTAGTACTACAATACAAGATACACTCAACAGCCAAGCGACAACGAGGACAATATCACAGGATACTCTCCAGAAATATCAGGGAAAAGTAGAGTATGACAGACCTGGCACAAATCACACACATATGAAAACAAATATGTATTTCACTGAACGCAAATAAAGACGCCGCCTCTCTGGTGGCTGGGGGGGGGGGGGGGGGGGGGGGTGTGTCAGAAACGGAGACGACAGCTGCCTTAGCCCTCATAATTCACAAGAAGATATTAATGGAATGGCTAATGGTTCCGTAAATTATATGAGGTCTCAAGTTGAAAGAGAAATTGTAGAATAGGGTATTTGTGTCTTTAGACAAGAAGAGGCTTCTAAAGAAGTGTATGTGACCTCAGTGATGAAGATAAAGTGTAGAATACAGTGCATCTGACCACCGACATAAAGAAACGTTTTAATACAGAAAATAAACCGCCTATACACGAGAATTTCGACAGTGGTATCAGGGAGCCGACCGTCCAGTAGGCAATGACAAACTACTGGAAGTAAATTTGCCTAGAGAAACCACACAACAGCTAGGGGCTGCTGGCGTTGGTTCTGCAACGTCCTGTAAAGGATACGCAACTAACTAATACACGAGAAATTGTAGTACAGAATTCATGCGGCCTGAAATATCAAGAGAATGGACGTGCCCAGAGTTCTTTGACGATAACCCAAATCATAACTCATAACACGAAGAGAAATTATGTAAAACAAAAAAAGACTTTGTGAACGTGTTTTTCTATAAACAAAACCAACGGTACTGTGGAGATCACGATATGTTGACTGTGCGACACACACAAGCTGGTAAAATGGCATAGTTTGGTACTGAATACTGACGAAAGAATCTACATCATTTCCTATGCGCAATACAGACAGATGTTCCGTCTGATACAGCAACTGCCTAATGAGTGGATGTTGTTTTCTTCTAACAGCACACTCTATGTAAACACATGAATTGAACTGAATTTCTACCCCACCAGGACATCACACAAGCGATAAACACCCGATGACACAAAGTGCCACCATGTGGATGAGGATCGCCGTGGAGAGGTCCCAGAAACCGCGTTCAGACATTTGGCCATATATATGGCCTGCCTATATCGAGGCCCCTGGCAAAAGCCAGAGTAGGGCTTCAAATGACAAAAAATTTCGTCCTAAAAAGGACGAAATTGGATATATATGTAAACACATGTCCTTCTTTGCCATATATACTTAGTCTGATAACGCCCGCTTTAAATGTCAATCTTTCTGAATGCAAGCTGCTGTGTGTTGTTTTTTTTCTGTCTGCCAGGAGACAAGGCTGGAAGCAAAGCGACGACCGTGTCAAGCTACACTTTCAGGATCAGAGTCTCCCAGCGGTCATCAAGAACACAAGTAGGCCATGGTCAGTCAGAAAAAGATACATCTTCGGCGTCGTGGCAACAATTGGGTGGGCAGGTTAGGCAAGATGGAAAGAATACTCCAAAACAAAACAGCGACAACGACAATAACTATCTCTTGAACTGCAGCCATCTACAGACAGGGAAAAATAACGTCCACAAATTGAACAATGTCGCAACTACAGATTTCAATTGTCCATGCGGTAAAAGGAATAATTTATATTTCATCTGGAAGATGTGAGTTTGAATGGAGTAACCCTGGCCGTGACTGCAATTGAACACCCACCTAAACATTTAAAGTCTACACAATGCCGTGCTGGGCATGTATGGCTAGACCTATGTTTTATAGACCAATCGGCATTTGGTGGGTGATGTGGTCAGCATCACGCCAGCCGCCTTTATTTCCCAGGGACTGTACCTGGCATAAATGCTGGGTCGACCTGGTAACCAAGGTCACTTTAAAAAACAAACTAGGTGAGGACGCGAACCCACGACCTCCCGATCTGCAGGAGAGCCGCTACAGCGATCTAAAGTCTACATAAAATTTCAACAGATGTGGTAAGAGCAATTTAAATATCTCATCTCCTTTAAAAAAAAAAGTGTAAGTGGTAGGGCATAGCAAGGGTTTCCGCTGCTAGTGTCGGATCTACCAAGAGTGCTCTATTATTCTTTACTCCCTGTATTGAATGAAGACTGGGCATCTCACGACAACAGAATTACAGCCATATGGCAAGTGCAATCACAAAGGATTGTGCAGTTTAGATTTGTGTGTGTGTATGTGTTTATGTATGTGTCCTTGACAGTTAGTTATTATTATATAATGTTTAGACTCAAGGCCATGGTATTATTATTTTACACTGTACAGAACTGTGCTGTGCGGTATAGTTACGTGTATGCATAAATATATATATATAAATGAATTTAATTAACTAAATTAAATGCATTCTAGATAAAATCAATTGCTATGTGAATTAACAGTAGAGTGAAATGTAACAATGAACCAGCATGCCCAGTTTGTTTCCCTAAGAAACCAAAAGTTCGTTTCCTCAATAGTTCCCATATTCAAACTAATGAAGCGTTCGTCTGCGATTCGTGCAACCTGTTTTAAGCGCAAGGTGAAAATGGCGTAAATTCACACAACAGGGCAGGAGTTGACTGGATTATCGTTTCATAATCTAATAGGCAACTGTTGTGGTGCTCCAAATCAGTCGCTTTCTGTTTCAAAAGAACAACTGAGATGTAGTTGACATTTACTCACTAAATAACATTTAAAAAAGGTGAGTTCACTGCAACCTCTGGTTGAGCCACAACTCCTACGATTCACCTTTTGTTATTATTATTACTTTTTTTTAGCCATCGGTCACGCCTTTATTTTGTAAGAAAGCAAGATAAGCTCCGCGAAGAACAATTGACAAGACTTGCAAATGTACAATAATAGTAGCAATGTTAATTACAGACTCACCGAGATACATCAGTGAACGAGTGATCCACTGTGTTGAAAGGTGTAAGTCATTGAGTTGGTGCCAGTGGGGTGACTTAATATGTCCTAAGGATACTTAACGCCTTTCCAAGGAACATCGGTGAAGACTTACTAAGGAGAGCATGTGAACATTTTGCTACTTACACTAAGCGACTAAAGAAGTCCCAAAGGAGAAAGATATCGAAAGATTTAAGGTGTCGTAGAGAGAGTATCACATCTTACCAAAGAACTTCAGTAAAGGGTTTACCAAGATCAGTATGCAACTTGAGAATTGTCTCGAGGAAGACATCGAGCGATTTAATGTGTACCAAGACAGTGAACGCATTACAAAAGACATAGCCAGCGCTTAGATCGCTCGAGAATAGTAGTTGAATTACTACGAAAGTTCAGTGAACGACTTACTGTAACGTAAAACCATTGAACAACTAAAAGTTACCAAGGAACCTCGGTGCACAACTTAGAAAGGCTCGAGGCCAAGTTGTTAGGAATATTGTGCGACTTTTGATGTCTCTCGGCCCAAACCACCCCTCCCCCACCCCCTCTCGAACAGGTCAACATGACGACTCAGCCCTCTCCCTGGACATCTATATCTAACATTGTGACATGACACTAACCTAATTTACCCGATTTATAATTAGTTCGATAATACGTAATAGCACCATTTTCCCCAGGGGCCCTAATACCCTACATTTGAATAGCCAGCACATGTGATGGCCGCTATGAGCACCTGCACATATAATAGTGATATAACACCAACTCCCTTCGTCATAACTTTTTTTTGGGGTACTCTGTTTAAAGTCATGTCATTCCTCATATGCAGTGACGCTCAATGACTCCTAAATACCTTCATGTAACTAGCTGATATGACAACTTGAGTCGCTTACTGCGCCACCTGCACCTACAACCTCGGTACAACACACACTTCATTCGATCAAAATTTTCACTTTTTCCTCTACAAAAGACATACAGTGACCCCTCAATGCCCCTTAAACCCTCACATGTAAGTAGCAAACATTACACATTGAACTACTAACAATTAACACCGTTACATGACACCCACTCCTTTGCCATATTTGTAAAAACTTTTTACACAAAGTCATATCACCATGTGTCCTGGAGGACTAGATAAACCTTGAAGCCGCTCCTGTAATTAGTTGACACGACAGCTTAAACCCCTGGTGATCTACCGGCACCTGATCTAATAAAACAACACCCGCTCATTTGCCCACAATTTTCATGTTGAGCTTATTTAAAGTCATAGCACCATATGCTTAGGAGATCTTAATGACGCCTGCTTCAATATGGCTTGTCTGTAGATAATCGCCTATCACCACCTTGTTGAAAACTACCATAATCACAGCTCATCAGCTAACAATCGACACCATAACAGACCCTGGAGAGACATGATCACCCTCGCCTGTCGACACGATACTTAATGTTCCTGATGATGCTTCTGCTTGACTACAAACCACCCCAAGCCTAATTTGACAGCCACCCCATCATAAATTGTATATATTTTACTACAAAACGCATACACTTTTGATCACTACCGCCCCCCCCCCCCCCCCAAAACGAAGCCAACCCTCATCCTATATTCTTCTATATAACTTATGCAAGTCTAGTGTTATATCTCTCTATTTTATTGCTTTTAAATATTTCTACTATATAACATAATACTTTCTATATAACTATATACTTTATTTCCCCCCGCCGCCATGCCAGATTTGGAGATGCAGATCTTGTTTTTTTTTCTCTATTTTTGTGTACGTGTGTGTGTGTGTGTGTGTGTAGTGGTTTGATAACGAAGGCTATAAATAGAAACAACTCCCCCCCCCCCCCCCCCCCCCCCCCCCCCCCCCCCCCCCCACTTACCCCTTTTTTTCCCAAATGGACCTCATAAAATCCAGATTCACCACGCACCATTCATTCAGTTAACCTTGCAAAGGTTATTTGCTTGATATCACGCCATTATTTCTGGTTAACCAATGATGTTTAGTTAATCCTAACCATTCAAAATAGCATCAAAAGCCCAACTTTTTTTTTTTTAAAGCGATAAAGTGCTTTAGAAGATGCACACATTGTATGCAATGATGTCAATGTATGAAGAGAGGAAAGAAAAGGCGGGAAAAAAACAGGAGCAGGAAGAAGAAGAGGCGAAAGAGAATGAAGTAGTTTGTAGCAGCAGCAGTAGTTGTAGCAGCAGCAGCAGCAGCAGACTTTGTAGTGGTGGTAGTGGTAGTAGTGGTGGTGGTCGGGTTAGGAGACGTATATGATGTAGTGGGAGACGAAGAAGAAGATACAGAAAAAAAGAACAAAGAAAGAAAGCAAGCAAGCAAGAAAGCAAGAAAGAAAGAAAGAAAGAAAGAAAGAAAGAAAGAAAGAAAGAAAGAAAGAAAGAAAGAAAGAAAGAAAGAAAGAAAGAAAGAAAGAAAGAAAGAAAGAAAGAAAGAAAGAAAGAAAGAAAGAAAGAAAGAAAGAAAGAAAGAAAGAAAGAAAGAAAGAATTAATGAAAAAAGCAAAGAAGATGACAAAAAGAAGAAAGCAGAGAAAAAAAATAGCCGATGCATGCATCACCGAGAAATGTGACAGAAAACAAGAAAATGACTCGTTGCAATATCGAAGCCCACACGTCATGAAGGTACAATGATAAGGCCAGTCTGCACCAATAGCTGTGATATTCGGCTCCCAGAATCTACCCAAGACTGAGACTGACCCTATATTTCCGGACCAGATCACGTAATGCCATCAAAGTGAAATATTATATTCTGAAATATTCAAAATCTTGAAAAACGTAGGCAATGCTGTCTTCTCCCTTTATATCCTCTAATGGCAGATTTCCCTAGATATCAACCCAGAGCTCATTGATCAGACTTCAGCAGACACTTATCAGACAATATTGACAGCTCATCTGATATGAATTCTGCCCAGAGGTTAAAGGTGTAATCGCATGTAAGCTTGAAAATGTGTCCAGAAGTATCGCATAGCCGCAGATACTGAAAGTTGTAAAAATCGATGCAACTGTTCTAACGGTTGTGAAAATCTGTGCCCCTGTTCTAACAGTTGTGAAAATCGGTGCCACTGTTCTAACAGTTGTGAAAATCTGTGGACCTGTTCTAACAGTTGTGAAAATCGTTGCCACTGTTCTAGCAGTTGTGAAAATCGGAGCCACGTTTCTAGCACTTGTGAAAATCGGTGCCACTGTTCTAACAGTTGTGAAAATCTGTGCCCCTGTTCTAACAGTTGTGAAAATCTGTGCCACTGTTCTAACAGTTGTGAAAATCGGTGCCACTGTTCTAACAGTTGTGAAAATTGGAGCCACTGTTCTAGCACTTGTGAAAATCGGTGCTACTGTTCTAGCAGTAGTGAAAATCGGAGCCACTGTTCTAGCAGTTGTGAAAATCTGTGCCCCTGTTCTAACAGTTGTGAAAATCGGTGCCACTGTTCTAACAGTTGTGAAAATCTGTGCCACTGTTCTAGCAGTTGTGAAAATCGGTGCCACTGTTCTAGCATTTGTGAAAATCGGAGCCACTGTTCTAGCACTTGTGAAAATCGGTGCCACTGTTCTAGCAGTTGTGAAAATCTGTGCCCCTGTTCTAACAGTTGGGAAAATCGGTGCCACTGTTCTAACAGTTGTGAAAATCTGTGCCACTGTTCTAGCAGTTGTGAAAATCGGTGCCACTGTTCGAGCAGTTGTGAAAATCTGTGCCCCTGTTCTAACAGTTGGGAAAATCGGTGCCACTGTTCTAACAGTTGTGAAAATCTGAGCCACTGTTCTAGCAGTTGTGAAAATCGGTGCCACTGTTCTAGCAGTTGTAAAAATCGGAGCCACTGTTCTAGCACTTGTGAAAATCGGAGCCACTGTTCTAACAGTTGTGAAAATCTGTGCCCCTGTTCTAGCAGTTGTGAAAATCGGTGCCACTGTTCTAACAGTTGTGAAAATCGGTGCCACTGTTCTAGCACTTCTAAAAATCGGTGCCACTGTTCTAGCAGTTGTGAAAATCGGTGCCACTGTTCTATCAGTTGTGAAAATCGGTGCTACTGATCTTGCAGTTGTGAAAACGCGCTTAGATTGCTTCTTTTTTAGGTAAGTAAGGAAGCATTCTACCCTGTAACTGAAGTGTGTACTCTGTGTTACACCAGGCTATAATTAGTACGAAGGTTGATGTTGTAGAAGTTAATGCGGCGGGCATGACGTTGACTACATCAACTAACGACTACCATTTGATCAACAATAACAGGGATCCAGCTCCATATGCTGAATGCATCAATTACATAAGAATATTACAGGTATATATTATGTCCAATCTCATCGAGACTCTCTGCACAATCCCCAGGAATTCATTTTCTGGACATACATCTTTGATTTTGTGTAGCAGTATATCATTGTTGGTGGGGCGCACTTAGAACTGGGTTATTTCTGTGACTTCATGGCTGTGACTAAAATACGAGATTGATCAGGCAGCAATAAATCTGGTAGGGGAAAACAGAAACTAACTGTCCCTGTTGGCTTCACATCTGATATGTGGCCTTTGGGTAACTGAATGCCTAGAAAAATTAACTAGACACGTTTCATTAACAGGAAAAAGTATTATTCGATAGACAAGAGTTCTGAGGACTTTGCGGGGTTAGGTATAAAGTAAAGAAGAAGAAGAGAAACCAAGAAACGGGTGGAGTGGAGATGAAGGCGAACAAGAAGACTGTGATAAATCATCAAATAAATGCAGAGAGATGACAGTATTCTCTGGCTGTTTGTTGTCCTCGCATGAAGTGGCATTAGTTTGTGTGGTGGCCGTTTGTTGTCCTCGCATGAAGTGGCATTAGTTTGTGTGGTGGACGTTTGTTTAACAGGTGATGTGACACAATGAGCAGAAGAGCTAACCACTATAGAAGTCGTATTCAAGTAACCAGTATGAGAGAATGTCGGTAAGGGACGAGAAAGGCGGCGAGGAGGCTGTGGGGGATGAGGGGAGAGAAGGGAATCGTACAGGACAATATTATGGCTCAATCTACTTTATCTGTTGGGTAGGAGATCCACTAAAAGTATAGGGCCCTTCTGCACGCCTTTTGACATATTGGGCATTTACGGCTGGACATTTATTCTATAAACCTGTCACTCGGTGGGTGATGTGGTCAACATTTAGGGGGTGACCTGGGAGCAAGGTCATTTTACAACACCCAGAAAAGAAGTCTTACACCCGTCAGGACCTGAACCCATGACCTTCAGATGCGCAGGTGAGCGTCAAGCCGCTACACCACAACTAGATATCCATTACATGCAACAATTCTTTTTTTTTTTTTACTGCGTTTTTTTTTTTCCTTTTTAGATCAGAGTTACCTGAATCTTTTATACCAGTGACACATTTCTCCACAAATATAAATTTGTAAACAACACTGAAATACATTCATTAACATCAATAACGCTCGACACACCTTAACACTGCAGCCGACACACTCATCTGCTGAGAGACTCAGTTCGGAAAGCTCATGTCTCGAGAGCTCATATTTGGACAGCTAATGTTTGGACAGGTCATGTTTGGACAGCTCATGTTTGGACATATGTTTGGACAGCTCATGTTTGGACACTCATGTCTGGACAGCTCATGTATGGACAGCTCATGTTTGGACAGCTCATGCATGGACAACTCATGTTTGGACAGCTCATGTTTGGACAGCTCATTCTTTGGATATGAAAAATGTTCTTATGCTGATGAACTTATTGTCATTATGGTAGCTCAGAGGTTAGTGAACACTTTTCACAATCATTCCGTTTTCTACTTCCTCTACACAGACTGTAGACAAACACTATGATCATGGTTTGGTTCAGTAAGACTCTTGTCGTGGCCAAGATCTGGGTATCGCCATGTAAAATTCACATAGACTTTATTGTATCCCAGAATGTGTATCCACTGCTGACAATATCCACAGAGGTAACGATACAAATCAAAATAAAATGCTCCTTATGAATAATCACATCTGTGAAACTTCACGTATTGCTTCATGGTGAAACAGCAACATAATAGCTGACTGCTGACAGTGATTCAATTGCTGCTGGAGTTTGGATGTTGTTGCACTGTTGAGTTATCGTATAGTAACAGAGAATACAACATAACTGTACACGACAAACATGGCCAAAGGCAGCAATCTAAATGTTATCAATACGCTACAACAACTGTATAAACAATAACTACACATAAAACACACAGTGAAAAGAAGACTACACACACACAGAAGGGAATACATATTTGTGAACGTTTCAAGTGAAAGCTTCAGTGACAAATTAAACTAACAAACACACAAAAGAGCTGAAGGCAATACCAGATGTGCAGTGATTTTCAATAAAAAAAGAACAGAATCTCAACAAAAGAAACAAATGCAATGGACCGAAGTGTGCGGGTTCCTGTGGCAAGCCGCTGTTATCGTTTGCAATGAGGAAATTCCAGGATGATAAAACGACTACAAGGTCTCAATTTCTTCTGCAACTGTTACAGCTGTCAACAAATACTCGTTAGTTTATCTACTATGCCCCTAAACAAAATATCATTTTAGAATATAATCAGTGGTTGGACACACGGCGGGGGGGGGGGGGGGGGGGGGTTGTAGCTGTCTGGGAGGAAACATGGGCTTAGGCAAAAATGACTGCCGACATGTCGAGAGTTGGGTCTCAGAGAAAACACACTATAGCATGCTATAGCAACTGTGGTCCTGAAATCTCATGATCCTATGTGCAGCGATACCAGGTGATTATTTTGATAGCCTATCAAGCATACAATTAAAAATACAAAACTCACAGAAAACTATAGCTAGAGATGACCAACTGAGAGTGAAACGTCTGTAAATTTGATGTTTTGAAAAGTTCCCGTTACTGACTCAATTGTAAGCACGCTGACTGTTAATGCATTAAACAGTGTATTTTTTTCAAATACTACAATATTAGCAATATGAAAACTATGTTTGTTCACATTTAGAGGACATGATTATCAAGAGGTTGCGTGCCCCATTTTAACAACTGACACGGAACGGGCACTGAGTTACACATGAGTATAGTTGGCCGCGATTTCTGCAAAGAGCAAGATCCGTCACATTAGGAGAAGTCTCACTAACACCGTGTCTAGTGTATGCTGTCGTATCCAATCCGTCAGTGTCCTGCTTGCATCTTCACAGCTAACTTTAACAGTCGCTTTCTCAGCCACAGGTTGTGATCCCATACCTCCCTGTGGGTGAACAATACAGCACTATCGTCTGGAAAAACGGAAATGTGCCAACAAGAGTTGTAGAGATTTGTACCTCATGAACGCTTAGTTATACGGACATCGACTAGAGCTGGGTGTAACATCATCTACCTTGTGACAGACACCACCAGCACACAACCAGCTGCCACCAGTACAGGTAGCATTATGGCCTCAGCTCCGGAGAACGTCAGGAAGACACTAATCATTTGAAGTCAGTGGTGTATCAGGCATACGATTCTGCACTCTTCATTTCATAGACCGACCGGCACTCAGCGGATAGTGTGATTAATAGCACTTTGGTGGCCATAATTTTTCATAATATTTCCTGGTACCCTCTTAGATATTACCGACCGGGAATTTTAGTTCAGTTATAAATTCTACCTCGTTATGGTTTTGAATACAAGATCTTCGGGTGACAGTCTAATTTCTAGCCACTACTCAGTTTGGAAAGGCATCTTTACTCTGTGTATGTATGTGTGTTTATGTATTTGTGTCAATATGGCTATATGAGGGTTGTCTGCTCACAACAAAATATTTTATCGGCATCATAATCATTATTCACATCATTATCATCATAATCACAACCAGTATCATCAAATGTGACAATTGCCAATATCATCGTCATATTCGTGTTAATGAATACAGTCGTCAACGTCGTTTACATCTGAAGGGCAGCTTCTACTGTCCTAACATTTAGACTTTGATAGACTTTGTTTCTGTAGACAAGAAATGTTTGAGCAACTGGTCCCCAATGTGCTGCATGTTTTTAGGGGCAGTCTGTGGAGATACAAAGTAGAGTTCGTGTGATCACATGGGCTGATAAGTAAGTGTAACTCGTATGCTCACATGGGCTAATATGTAAGAGTAACTCATATGATCACATGGGCTGATAAGTAAGTGTAACTCATATGATCAAATGGGCTGATAAGTAAGTGTAACTCGTATGATCACATGTGCTGATAAGTAAGTGTAACTCATATGATCAAATGTGCTGATAATTAAGTGTAACTCGTGTGATCACATGTGCTGATAAGTAAGTGTAACTCGTATGATCACATAGGCTGATAAGTAAGTGTAACTCGTATGATCACATAGGCTGAAAAGCAAGTGTAACTCGCGTGGTCACGTGGGCTGATAAGTAAGTGTAACTCGTATGATCACATGGGCTGATAAGTAAGTGTAACTAGTATGATCACATGGGCTAATAAGTAGGTGTAGATCGTTTAATCACTTGGGCTGATAAGTAAGTGTAACTCGTATGATCACATAGGCTGATAAGTAAGTGTAACTCGTATGATCACATAGGCTGAAAAGCAAGTGTAACTCGTGTGGTCACGTGGCCTGATAAGTAAGTGTAACTCGTATGATCACATGGGCTGATAAGTAAGTGTAACTCGTATGATCACATGGGCTGATAAGTAAGTGTAACTCGTATGATCACATAGGCTGAAAAGCAAGTGTAACTGGTGTGGTCACGTGGGCTGATAAGTAAGTGTAACTCGTATGATCACATGGGCTGATAAGTAAGTGTAACTCGTATGATCACATGGGCTGATAAGTAAGTGTAACTCGTATGATCACATAGGCTGAAAAGCAAGTGTAACTGGTGTGGTCACGTGGGCTGATAAGTAAGTGTAACTCGTATGATCACATAGGCTGAAAAGCAAGTGTAACTCGTGTGGTCACGTGGGCTGATAAGTAAGTGTAACTCGTATGATCACATGGGCTGATAAGTAAGTGTAATTCGTATGATCACATGGGCTGATAAGTAAGTGTAACTAGTATGATCACATGGGCTAATAAGTAGGTGTAGCTCGTTTGATCACATGGGCTGATAAGTAAGTGTAACTAGTATGATCACATAAGCTGATAAGTAAGTGTAACTAGTATGATCACATGGAGTGATAAGTAAGTGTAACTTGTGTGATCACATAGGCTGATAATTAAGTGTAACTAGTATGATCACATGGGCTGATAAGTAAGTGTAACTAGTATGATCACATGGGCTGATACGTATATGTAACTAGTATGAACACATGGGCTGATAAGTTAGTGTAACTAGTATGATCACATGGGCTGATAAGTAAGTGTAACCAGTATGATCTCATAGGCTGATAAGTAAGTGTAACTCGTGTGATCGCATGGTCTGATAAGTAAGTTAACTAGTATGATCACATGGGCTGATAAGTAAGTGTAACTCGTGTGATCGCATGGTCTGATAAGTAAGAGTAACTCGTATGATCACATAGGCTGATAAGTAAGAGTAACTCGTATGATCACATGGGCTAATAAGTAAGTGTAACTAGTATGATCACATAGGCTGATAAGTAAGTGCAACTCGTATGGTCACATGGGCTTGTAGTAAGTGAAACTCGTATGATCACATAGGCTGATAAGTAAGTGTAACTCGTGTGATCGCATGGTCTGATAAGTAAGTTAACTAGTATGATCACATGGGCTGATAAGTAAGTGTAACTCGTGTGATCGCATGGTCTGATAAGTGAGAGTAACTCGTATGATCACATAGGCTGATAAGTAAGAGTAACTCGTATGATCACATGGGCTAATAAGTAAGTGTAACTAGTATGATCACATGGAGTGATAAGTAAGTGTAACTTGTGTGATCACATAGGCTGATAATTAAGTGTAACTAGAATAATCACATAGGCGGATAAGTTAGTGTAACTCGTATGATCACATGAGCTGATAAGTAACTCAGCCGATCATGGGCTGATACGTATATGTAACTAATATGATCACATGGGCTGATAAGTAAGTGTAACTCGTATGATCACATGGGCTGATAAGTGTAGCTCGTATGATCACATGGGCTGATAAGTGTAACTCGTATGATCACATGGGCTGATAAGTGTAGCTCGTATGATCACATGTGCTGAAAACTAAGTAACAAAACCACAACAACAACGTTTATTTCAATAACGATGGAAAGTATTTTTTAAAGACATCTTCAGGTGTTGACATTTTCTGCTACATGCGTAGTTTAAACAAGATACATCATTTCTTTCTGGCGGTATGCAATAGTACGCAGTAGCGGCACCTGTTCTTGGTGCACCATTTGTAAGTGCTACTGGGATGTACTAAACTGTAGAAAAACAGACGGTAACATCAGATGTACGGACCTGTTAAAACAATAGATAGCGATATCAGATGTTCTCACCTGCAGAACAGATGATAACATTAGATGTATTCTGTAAAAAAAAAAAAAAAACGGATGAAAACATCAGTTGTACACACATGTAGAAAAACAGATGACAACATTAAATGTTCGCACATGTAGAACAAGGGAACACAATAATGCTTCTCACCTGAAGGACCCTAGTCATGTTAATGGACACTTTGATCCACGTATATAGAGGAAACTGTGTGACACTGTGTCTGGTGTATACTGTCGTGTTGAGTCCTTCAGTGTCCTGCCTCTCTACAGCCAACTTTAACAACCGCTTTCTGTGAGATAGCATACAGAAGAGCTTTCAGTCAGAGCACGTCTAGCATGGCAAACGTGTGGCGAGAAAAACTGATTCAGCTATTAAGGATTTAACATAACATATCTCACAGAACTGCAAGCAGCTTCTATAAACGCTCCTTTCCTCTATTCAGCAGCTAGCAAAGAAGTCTAGTAAAAAAGGTAGAGGACCCATTTATGGGAATATAGTAGACTCGCTGCCCTTTAATCGGTAAAAGACGACTGTTGGGCTGAAAAAAAAAGCAGAATTCGCAGCCTTGCTTTCAACCACTTTACAATGTGTCAAGTCCTTTTATTTTTTTTTCCAAAGGCGAATACAAAAAAAGAATCTGGCTAGGACATACTTTTGTTCTGATATGAGAAATTATCCCAAATGCAGACGTTACAAAACAGCAACGTGAATAAGTGGGAGACTACCATATTATGGTTCAGAGAATAAGTGTTTGACAAAGTGACACATGTAATCAAGAATTTTCAATATCACACATCCTTACAGGAACACCTTTGAAATGCCGGGGTGCCGGATTCGATTCCAGCTGCGGGCCTTGCATTGGTTTCAACAGAGGTATCAAGCAGCCGACTGTCTAGGAAGCAATGTCAAACTACTAGAGGTTAATTTGCGTAGTAAAACCACAACAGCCAAAATATGCCGGGGTTGGTTCTGCAACGTCCTGTAAAGGATACGCAACTAACTTTATAGGACCACAGTGTTGTTTTGACTGGCACTGTTCAGTCTTTATTGACGAAAGTATTGTCTGGTGCTATATAGAGGCAGTCACAACCTGTGGCGATAGCGAGTGTAACTAGCAAGACCCACGGGTGTAAAGATGTCTTTCCCTGCTAGGACCCTGATTTTCAAGCCCGTAGGACTACATGATACAGCAGTTAATAGTTCATACAGACGACAGCTATTTCTCAATTATTACATCTTGGGATGTTGAACGATGTATCATAGATTTAGTCTGTTGGTTTACCATCCTAGGAGTCGCCGTGGCGGAGCGGCTAGACGCTCGCCGCGGATCGAAAGGTGGTGGGATCGCTGCCTGGCGGAGTCAGACTTTTTTCAAAAATGACCTTGGCTCCCAGGTCAACCCAGCCTTGAGTGGGTACTGGGTGCAGTCCCGGGAAGAAAAGGAAGCCGGCGTGATGATGACCACATCACCCATCTTGTGCCGATTGGTCTACAGAATATAGATCTAGCCCTATATGCCCTATGCATAAAAGGCATGGAAAAGGGACCTTTACTTTTTGTTTTAACTATCCTGAATAAGATTGTTGAGAACACAGTGGTAGTGAAACCTCAAGACAGCACGCCGAAAGGGGAAAAACAAACGGATCAGTTTGATGAGAACCTGTACAAAAACAGACTGATCAGTTTGACTACAATTTGTGCAAAAAAAAAAAAAAAAAAAAAAAAAAAACAGACTGATCAGTTTGACGAGAATTTGTGCAAAAACAGACTGGTCAGTTTGATCAGAATCTGTGCAAAAACATACTGATCAGATTGACAGATTTTGTGCAACAACAGACTGATCATTTTGATGAAATCTGTGCAAAAACAGACTGATCAGTTTGACGAGAATGTGTGCACAAACAGACTGTTCAGTTTGACGACAATGTGTGCAAAAACAGACTGTTCAGTTTGACGAGAATTAGGGCAAAAACAGACTGATCAGTTTGACGAGAATTTGTGCAAAAACAGACTGATCAGTTTGATGAGAATCTGTGCAAAAACAGACTGATCAGTTTGACAAGAATTTTTGCAAAAACAGACTGATCAGTTTGACGAGAATTTGTGCAAAACAGACTGATCAGTTTGATGAGAATTTGTTCAAAAAACAGACTGATCAGTTTGATGAGAATCTGTGCTAAAACAAATTAATCAGACTGATGAGAGTCGCTGGATTTGATTTCAGGACAAGACTTCACCGGCATGTCTCTGAATGCTACTAGCGAGGCGGCAACGGTAGTTATAGGGCTTTCTCTACAGTAAATACCTAGCTTTAGTGTGCACAACAAGGGACCCTTATTACGCTAACGGCGTATCCAGCATATGGTGCCAGATCCACACACTATATACTAGTTAGCATCGTTAACTTCAGGGATTATGTATGGTACCCATGTTAGGCGGTGTCCATCTGGAAGGCAAAGCAAGGGGAATCGGGAGTTCCCGAGACAGTCCCGTAATAGCAGTGTTATGGTTTGAAATGAATTTATTAGGACAATATTAAGAGAATGCCTGAGCGCTATGGTTGGGGGGGGGGGGGGGGGGGACTGTTGCCAGCCCCGACTGCCTCAGAGACTCCAGCCAACAATAATCCTAACTCCAACTCATAACAGCCATAGACTATTGAAAATGCCGGGAAAATGCAGATTTCCTTCGTGTAGGGTGAATTAAAATTGAAGTATCACAAATTCAGCTTCAATGTTTGGTAACCAGTCGTCTGCCCAGTGATGTCCTGCGATTCCCATATCACTTTTTTAAGGTACTAAAATATAATTTGTGAAACAGAAAGTTATCACACATGGTTGTAAATTATGGGCAATTAATTAGTAAATACGCCAAAGAATTCCACGAGGATAACCTCAAAATTCCTTGGATAGACAAAATGAGTAATTCGAATGTTATCAAATAAACATTTACCAAAAACAATGTGATGCAAACATGAGAAAAATGCGGTCACTTTGGTCACATTATAAATTGAGATAAACTGGAAAGTTCTGTAACAACTGGACAGATTTAGTGAGATGAAGGAGCCTGGAAAGGGAAGTTTCTAAACAGTCATTTTGTTATAGAAGTACATGAACTGATGAATATTTATACTGCTATAGAGGGCTAAATGTAAACAAGCATAGTCGCCAACACAAGCTATCAAGACAGGTACCGACAAGGAGATGATGATGATAATTATGATGGTGATAATGAGGACAATATCTGTTGCTCTTTAGTTATGAACACAGTTACATATTTCTGATTAACCGACGTTCAGCTGCAGGAGTTTTAGAAACTTAACACATTGCGTCCATTTCGACAATAGTGTGCTTGTCGACCGTTAAGTGCTATATCTCTGTCACTATTGTCTGTATTTACTACTTTCTTTTGTCCGTTTCTTTGTACAGAAAACAAAGACTGGGAAATAGAACCGTTTACCTCAGCGGGTTGGCATTATTAGTTGCATCTCTGGTGTGTTTAATCATGTCGTAGAGGCCAACGTTGAAATCTTTCCGCATGACGGTGAAGCCCTTTTGCTTGACTCTGGAGATGGATGCCAGGACAGAAACAATCGATAAAAACTGTTTTAAGCCCACATATCAATAAACATTGTAGCCCTTTCTGGCTGTACAGATTTCTGTCTCATTTCTAACTATAAAAATACTTACAAGGTTCATATCTGTCCTGGGTTGTTTCGTCTCAGTTCTGACTATAAATATACACAGAATGTAATTATGTCTGTCCTCAGTTGTTTTGTCTCAATTATATCTATAAATATACACATAAAGTAATCATATCTGTCCTGAGTTTTATCGTCTCAATTCTAACTATAAATATACACAGAAAATCATCATGTCTGTCCTGAGTTGTTTCGTCTCAATTCTAACAATAAATATGCACATAAGGTAGCCATGGCTGTCCTCAATCTTTTGTCTCGATTCTAACTATAAAAATACTGATAAGGTAATCATGTCTGTCCTGAGTTGTTTCGTCTCATTTCTAACTATAAATATACACACACTCTTCTGTCTCAATTCTAACTATCAGAAAACAAAAGTCGCGTCTGTCCCAATTCTAACTATTAGTAAACCTTGACAGAAATCATTTCTGTCGGCACCTTCCTGTCTCGTTCAATGTCAAGACTTTATGAAACAGGTATTCTTCCGTGCGAGGTGCCAAGTATTCTAACATTTTCTATCTTGGTTATCTGCTGCCTTTTCCATCTGAATTTTTTTAATTTCGTCACGACAAATTCCAGCTTTTGCATATCACGACGTGCCGAGAGAATGCGGATCAGTAGTTCGGTTGCGATTAAATCAGCTCTCTATTTTTTTCTTCTTCTTTTTCAGAATTCCGAGCCTTTGAGGTTCATTACTGCAGATATCACCCGTCTCCAATCATCTCTCTGGTTGACCCTCTCTTTCCAGTTGGTGATACCAAGTGTTTGTAGGTCTGTCTGGATATGATGTCTCCATCATCTTCTTGGTCTGCCTCGTGGTCTACGACCATTCATCTCCCTTGTGTATACAGTTTTTA
Organism: Candidula unifasciata; assembly: GCA_905116865.2. Taxonomy (NCBI): domain Eukaryota; kingdom Metazoa; phylum Mollusca; class Gastropoda; order Stylommatophora; family Geomitridae; genus Candidula; species Candidula unifasciata. Next base: position 96,084 of record CAJHNH020000219.1, on the reverse strand, counting down.
CTTCTCTGTCATCTAACATTCTTTCAATATGCCCCAATCATTTCAGTCTATTTTCTCTCATGATGCCAGTTATTAGCTCTCTATCTGGCTAAAAGACCTGACAGACACCAAAGAAAAGCTATAGAAATCAAGCGAAGAATGCGCCAAACTGAGCGCCGCACTGCAAGCCACCAATGAAGTTATGGACGCCAAAGAAAGCGCAAGGAAAGAAGCGGAACGAAAAAAGCAATCAGTCGTAAACCGCAAAAAAAGCACAGAAAGCAAGAATAAACACAGCAGAAATAGCAGACCAAGACCTCGAAGCAATACTGGAGGAAGACAAAAAAGCGAAACAAGCAGCAAAAGAAGAGTCAGACAGAATAGACGCAGAACTAGCCAAATATGCGGGATCATACGAAGACAAACTGGCCAGAGATGAACTCGAGAAACTAACCCACGCCCTCCAGTCCAGCCGCCATGACAGTTGAACCAGCCAACCACCCAGCCCGGAGAACGCCCCACAGCTCGATACCAGCCAGGCATGATGTCAATCGCCGAACCCAATCCCTCCCACCCGTTCGAGGCCACCCCGGCAAACTTTACTAGTCCTTCTCAGGACTAGTAAACTTCCACTCCCAATCATGGCCAACATCGCAGAAACACGCAAGGAAACTACTTCTAGACGCAGTTCGTCACAATTGAAAAAAACTATTGGATATTCCAAACAAATAAACGCAGTCCCAAAATAACGACCGCTCACTATTGGAGCTGGTTAGGGTGACAAGAACTTTTTTTTTTTTTCAAACAAACCAACCAAACCATACGCATATTTAAAAAATGCAGGCTATGGTTAATATCTAAACTCATTGTGTTTAAATAATTAGTTTACTGTTTCATTGTAACACGAATGTATTGATTGTATGTCGTTTAATGACAAGAATTAAACAGCGGAATATTAAATATACATGCAGGGTATGATAGAGCATGTGTCTTTTACGAGAAACAACAAGTTTTTGACAAAAAACGTTAACTGAGAACTCTGTTAGGAAGGGCAGGAAACGACAAAGAAAGAGACGTGAAATGGTGACCGTACGACAAATACAGAAAACCACGTCGCTGGGATACAGCCTGGTATCAATGAGACGAAAAAAAGAAAAAGAATTTAACAGAAACGTCTCGAATGTATATAGTTCTTGAGTAGAATTAAACACTGGATAATGAACATATATATATTTAGTGTATGAGAATAACAACAGAGTTATGACAAGAACGAAATAAGTCAAATTGAAAGTGTGTAGTTGAGAAGAATAAATAAACATACATAAAACAACAACTAGTTATAGGCATTTTGAATAAATGAGTAAGTCAACAGCTTATATCGTTGCAAACCGACCCATTCAATCCATAAGTGCTCGGATCCCCGCCTCAGTAAAACGAACCGGAGTATAACGGTTCACGGACACCAGTTCTATGTTGGTTTCTTATGCGTCTTTGGCTTCCTGTATAGTGCTCTGGTATGGTCACGTCCTTTTTTAACATATTGCTCTTGCAGTCTGGTCATGATTGTTAATTCACAGCCATGAATGTTGAACACATCTAGTTATGACAAGATCTCCACAATTTCCGGATGAGACATGAGGATGATTGGGCGTAGCCCCAGCTGTCTCCCCGTGTAAACATAACTTTGTTTTAGAACGAAACAAATTTATAGCAACTTTTTCTATACCTTTCCTGTAAATCATCATCCTCCCCTCCCCATCCAAAGTAGAGATTGGAGGCACCATTTATGTTGGTGAACTGCTGGAGAGTAAAGGCCACCACGCCACCAAACATGTTCTGATACATCAGTCTGTAGAAATGACATCATGTTAGGGAAGATATGGACTCGAGCACTTCGTGACGTGTGGCAAGACTGATGGAAAGAGAGAAAGGAGAAGGCAGGGGATTAATACCTAGATGGCATGACACTATGGATGGCGCGAGTCAACAGCCTTGACCTGATTCATGTAAGATCATATTAGATAACGAAACATGACTTCCAACGCTTATTGGCCGTGTACATGATGATGATGATAAGAAATAAAACAGATTCAAACTTGCGTTGCTTTCTTTGCTGTGTGTGTGTGTGTGTGCGTGTGTGTGTGTGTGTGTGTGTGCGTGCATGCGTGTGTGTGCGCGTGCGCCGCCTCTATATATTTTCTGTTGGCCTATTGCTCATGCCATTAAGTGTGGCAGTTGGATGTAGTTTCCTGTCTTCTGCTGGCTGCAGTAAAGTTAATTATCTATCTTTTAGAGGACGTGTAGAACCAACACTGCTATTGTGGCTTTTTTTTCCTATGCAAATCTACCTTCAGCAGTGCAAAGTTGCTTCTTCTCTGGATGCTAGATACTCTGCTGCTAGTTGTGTAGCTTATGTTTCTGAAGTGTCTGTTTTATTGACTTTATCCATGTCTTTCTTGATTGACCTCTTGACTTGTAGATTTGTTTCATTCCGACCAGGTGAGGGGTGTAGGCGTCCTTCCTATATATTTCCGGGGCTGTCACCTAAAAAAAAAAGGTTGCAGACCATTGGTCGTGCTAGTGCGCTACCTCTGCTACAAAAGACGTTAGCCTAAGTGGGTATGTTCATCCACTACTGTCTTTGAAAATATTACTTAGCGTGGATCACAATTTCTCCCACCCCTCCACCACTACCCCTTTCCCCCAGGCATACACAGATCGTATCCCTTACCATTGTTCGTTAAACCACCAGAACAGTCTTTTCCTAAACCGCAGACTGTGAAGTCTTACATGGGCACGTTGAGGATTGTAAAACGCGTTTACTTAACCTCTCAGCCACTGAGGTGGATTTGTGAGTTATTACTTGGCAGTTAATAAACTTAATGGAATGCTTACACTACGTGTGTGTCAATTAGATCGATGATGGGCACCTTTCCTTCTTTTCAGTCGATAGTGTAATGTGTCAATTAGGTTATGAAAACAATCATTTTGGTGTCGACTTAATGTGTATATGATGACTATAAAAATGTGTTTCTATGTAATATTAACAAATAATGCAATATAACGTTGTTTCCGTGTGACCTGTTGAGCTTTTTAGTCAAATTTTTCTTGAATTTCCGTGTGACCGCACGTGATTGTGCGCGCGGTATGTGTATTGTGTGACTCTATTAGGCCAATTAAAATCAGCCATATTTGTTAGTAATTATTGGAATGATCATATACGTTTCTGTCTACTCTAAAAATAGCTTCAACATATACTCGTTTATTGAAGCCAGCACTTAAGACAAAACACCGAAGGCGAGTGCCCAACTTACTTGTAAGTAAAGGGCCCTTTTCCACGCCTTTAGACGTATAGGGCATATAGGGCTAGACCTATATTTTATAGAAAAATCAGCATAAGATAGGTGGCATGGTCAGCATCACGCTGGCCGCCTTTACTTCCCGGAACTGCACCCGGTACCCACTTAAGGCTGGGTTGACCTAGGAGCCAAGGTCATTTTTGAAAAATGTCCGGCTCCAGTCTAGCCGCTCTGCCACGGGTACTCCCCAACTTACTTGTATTGAAACTTATTGACTCCCGTGAGAAAATGAGTTGGCTCATGGTTGCAGTTGTAAAGGTTGTGGTCGTTGATTGGGATGATGTCCACATCGTGGAAGATGAAGCAGTCAAAGTTGTCCAACCGTAGAGCCTCCAGAAAGCCAACATTGAATAACATGCCCCTGTTGAAAATTCCTGGTAGTTCCTATTTGAGTAATCAGTATTTTATATTGATTGAAAGAGATGATTTATAGATTTACACACATCAATGTGTAGATTTACAGATATAATTTCCTAGGTTTACACAAATTCACATTGAAAACATCAATAGGGAAACCAAAAGTTATCGTATTCAATAACGAGAGTGCTATTATGTCGATTCTTAATTCAATATTCAAAAACAAGAGTCGGGTCAAGGTGGACTTTGTACTCAAACAGCGGATCAGGTCATTGCGTGGAGTTACCTTTATCTTTATCCCAAGGCATGCGAGTGTTATTGGCAATGAAAGAGCTGCCAGATACTCTGCCTTAGATACAGAGGGCGGCCCATGGATCATGCAGACAATGTTAATGCCATTAGAGAGGTAGGACGATTGGAGGATTTGGGGAGCAGCACATCCACATCTTTCTAAGAGTGCAAGAACTGGTATTAAATATCGGCCCAGCCAGGCACGAGTTAAGAAGGAAACTGAGATGAGAGCAATTCGTTCAGGAGCAACAGATGAAATACGCTGGTATCAGGACAACATGTCGTTGTATCAGCTGCTGCAGAGATGAAACCATTACTGAACACAGAACATTTATCATGAAAACATGCACTTTATGACACTATATAAACTCAGTACCGTTAAATGTGTTCCTAATGAGAACATGTAGGATGAACGTATAGACTAGATGTAGTTTATGAGAGCAACCGAAGAAATACATTTAAATATATATAACTAATGATAGTAACTGAATACAAGCATACTAAATATTTATAGTGTATGACAAGAACTAAAAATAAACATAGTGACTATAGGCACTTCGTTTATTTGTAAATTGTTGACTTGTTTACTGTCGTCATATTCGGTTGTAATTGACTTAGTTATTGTCATAAACTATTTGTGTTCATTACATGTTCATCACAATCTTGCACGCAAATAATAGAACTCTGCATCAGTAACAGGCTTTAGTGTATATATATATATATATATATATATATATATATATATATATATATATATATATATATATATATACTACTACCAACCAATTATCTTGAAGTGTACAGGGGTAAAAAGGATATGGCGTGGTATCACCGAAATGTCTAGATTTCGACCGATTCGTAAGTTTTATCAGTATATTTAGTCCCGCTTTTTAATTCATCTTCTTTAATTCCACCACTTACATGAATTTTTTGGACATCAAGGTGATCATAAACTGTCCTTTCTTAACCAGTTGTCCATCTTTCCAACTTACCAATTCTCTTAGCTATCTTCTCTGTAAGTCCTCTCACCCATTCTCTTAGAAACATTCTGTGCCATTCTCTCAATAACTTAGACTACCTACTCTGTATTCCAAATTCTTCGATTTCTTGAATAAGGCATACAAGTTTGTGTGTGTATGTTTTTTTTCCGTGTCCGTCTTTACCCTGAACAAATTGTCATAAGGCTGTTAGAAAAGTACAATCCATCACTAGAAAAAAAGGAAGAGGGGAGGGAGGGAGGGAGAGAGAGAGAGAGAGAGAGAGAGAGGAGCGAGAGAGAGAGAGAGAGAGAGAGAGAGAGAGAGAGAGAGGGAGAGAGAGACTGCTAACTAAATCTAAACCTGTTCTGAAATAACTAAGTTTATATTATCCGTTCATCCCAAAAAATTGTTTGTTTCCAGAATTTTTAGTCGTCATGTTAAAATGTTCCACTCTGATCCGGACATGTTTAAGATGTTCAGAGAAAACATTCAATCTATAAGCGAGATCCTAATCCTAAAAACACACTTATCACAAGCAGACTGACTACGATCAAACACAGCACTGCATTTTGGTACTTTAATTTGCTGCCGGACAAGATGCAAAAATATGTCAATTTGTGATCCTCTGTTCCAATTTCCGACGGGTTTATTTCATTATTCGGAAAGCATTACGTGTGAATCGCGTAAGCTAATTTATGCTATCATCTACCACAACAAATTCAGTAATGCATATATTAGGGACACCGGTATGAAGCTGATATATATATATATATATATATATATATATATATATATATATATATATATATATATATATATATATACTACCAACCAATTATCTTGAAGTGTACAGGGGGTAAAAAGGATATGGCGTGGTATCACCGAAATGTCTAGATTTCGACCGATTCGTAAGTTTTATCAGTATATTTAGTCCCGCTTTTTAATTCATCTTCTTTAATTCCACCACTTACATGAATTTTTTGGACATCAAGGTGATCATAAACTGTCCTTTCTTAACCAGTTGTCCTTCTTTCCAACTTACCAATTCTCTTAGCTATCTTCTCTGTACGTCCTCTCACCCATTCTCTTAGAAACATTCTGTGCCATTCTCTCAATAA
>CAJHNH020000219.1:52500-82500 GCA_905116865.2 Candidula unifasciata | reverse complement strand
GGAATAAAGAAAGGCCAACAAACACATGGAGAAGAGAGCTGGAGAATGAAGTTAGAAAGATGGGGAGGACATGGGGAGAGCTTCATGTAATGGCGAAGGATAGAACGACTTGGCGTAAGTTATTTGAGGGCCTATGCTCCAATGGAGGATATAAAAGCAGAAGAAGAAGAACAAGAATTATCACCCTATCCAATTTCGTCCTTTTTAGGACAAAATTTTTTGTCATTTAAAGCCCTACTCTGGCTTTTGCCAGGGGCCGCAATATAGGCAGGCCATATATATGGCCAAATGTCTGAACGCGGTTTCTGGGACCTCTCCATTGGTGATCCTCATCCACATGATGGCACTTTGTGTCATCGGGTGTTTATCGCTTGTGTGATGTCCTGATGGGGTAAAAAGTCAGTCAGTCAACAAGAATTATTATCTAGTTTCAACTATTGCTTTCATGATTTATCCCTTCAAACCATACTGTCAGTGGAATAATGTTCTTACAAGTTCACCCAAATACCTGCAGTAACATGCCCCGCTTGCAAACATATTAATGTTGTAGTAGCTTGACTCGTCATATGATGCATAGCTGTAATTTACCCTAAGGATGCCAGTAGGGACTCTACAATCCACCTTTAAATGCATCCCAGCCGTCCACGCCTTGAAGACTTAGCAGTGGGAAGAAATATAATACCTGCCTGTCCTTTCTATACATCCGTGGTTGTCATTTTGCTTCGAACAATACAAAGCGTGAAATGAACAACAAAAACACAAATTTCACACTCTTCCAAAAATGTTAATAGCAAATATTATCCCTTGCTTTGCCTTCACTTTTGCGTCTGGTACCCGCCTGTTTTAATCTTCTATTCGTCATTCATCATTTATTTAGAATCAATAAATAAAAGAGTGGAAACACAGGTAAAGTGCAAACTGAAAAAAATTCAAACTTTAAACGATCAGTGGGAAAAGCTGAAAAACTCCAGCCACCAAACAAGCAAAGAGCTTACCAGAAAGAAGAACATTAGCTAAACAGAAAAGCATAATTAAAAAAAGGTTAATGGTAATGGGTGAAAGAAAACAATTTGTGAATGACACAGAAGCATGCTAGTGAAGTTTTATATTTTGGGTTTTTTACTTACGAAATCATAACAGCTAGATAAAGATTAAAATTACAAATCCAATGGTACCTCATTTAAACCTGTAAGTGGAGATATTAACATTTTAGTGGCGGACACCACGACAGAAAAATTGTAGTGGAAATCTTTAAAACATGGCTTCCCGGCTGCGACCCAGTGAGATGAAATGACTCAATGTTTGATTTTACGGCCATTACTTTTTTTTTGTTTCTGAACGAATCCCTTAGCAACCTTATATTGCTAGAATCGGGACAGTGAGACCTAACCGTTTATGCATGTCTCAATTACATACACTACGATATGCGCCTATTTAACATATGAAATCGTCTGCAGGCTGATTATTTTTCATCTAAAACCTTATATATTTACAGTTGTCTGCCAACGAGCCTGGCTTAATACATATCATATTGTGTGTCCTGGCAAGGCGTACATAAAGATCATATAAATGTGCCAATGTCAGTTGACGTGACCTAATTAACAAATACCGGACACCCCCCCCCCCCCGGTAACAGCGATGTCACCCAGGGTGGTCGTATCTCAGCACAGAAATGACCCCCGGGGTGGTTGCACACCCCCCCCCCCCACAGTGATGATACCGGGATGGCCGCACCCCCTTCCTGGTACCTTATTCCCCTGGTATCTCTCCTCTTCTTTCTTTTTTTCCCTTTCCTTCCTTTTTCCCCATGTCTCAGTGTCGACTTTCTTTTCTTAGTCTCTTTTTTTGTTGCTTCCTCTCTCCTCCTCCTGCTCCCCCTCTTTCTCAACTTTCTCTTAATCTTCCAGTCCCCCTCCCCCAACTCTCCGTTCTGTATGGTAGAAGAAAACATGAGCCTGTTTTCATAATGGGTCGGTGACAGTGTTAACAACAGGGCTAACACAACAGGTGTGTTCATTTCTGGGAATCAGGTCAGGTAGGATTTTCTTTTCTTTCAAAAATGACCTTGGCTTCCATGTCCACCCAGCATTGAATGTAAGAAATGGATCTATAGCAGCCACACGCGGACAACCAAGCATGGGAGGGTTGCCAATGGGATTTGTGTCAAACCCGAAGCTAAGCTTAAGTCACGGAGTGAATCAACCAAACCCTGCACAGCAGACTCGTCGTGACGTTGACGCCCCTAGCGGGCAGGTCACATTTCAAATTTAAACCCGCCCGGTGGATATATGGTCCTTCTTATTGATATATACCTCTATTTGGTTAAATAGATATTTCTATACCCTCTAGTTGTTTTGAAAAGTCTACATTTTCAAACTTGCAACTGTGGGATAGATATTTTCTGGAATAATATTTCGAATTCCTGGAAACCTTTTTACACCTTGGTGCACTAATACAGGACTTTTTTTCTAGAGACGCCAAGCAAGATCAGGCGGGGTCATTTTTTGCCTGACTTCCTAGGTGTGCAGAAGTATGTCACCTCTCTGATTAAATATTGGCGCCTTTAAAATACCAGTTTAATCTTTGAAGGATTCCTAAGCTGATTATAGTTTACGAGTACCATGATATATCTCTCTATAAAGTTAGCCGCTGCTGCAGGGAGGAAAGATTCAGCTGTGTGACCGCACAGAACTAGGCGCCGTTCTTGGTGTCCAGACACTCAGGCCCCTGAAATCAAACCTTTCCCTTAGCAGGCTAATAGTTTGTGCCCTTCCTGACCCACACCATTATAAATATATAAAACTCAGCAAGTTAATTATTCTTTAACCAGCCGACAGAGTTTGTGTCGATTAGCGGACATATTTAACTGGGTCACACTTCAGCCAGCTAGGCACTGGGACGTCATAGGTCTTTTTTAGCACAACAACACTGGGTGTGGAGTGGGCAGAATGTGGATGTATAATATATATATATATATATATATATATATATATATATATATATATATATATATATATATATATGAGAAAGAGAGAGAGATGGGATTAATATCTATAAGTGCAGACGTGGGCGAGGAGAGTTGATGTTCTATGTTTGATAGAGTCTGTCTGTCTCCACTCTGGTACTTGTCTCTTGTCCCTGTTACTGACTTAACAACAGAGATGATATTTAGAGACTTATACTGTCTCATTATCCTGAGAGCTGTCGTCTGAATGATTACTAATGTGGATGTTAATAAACTGAGCTTGACATGTAACCCCTGAGATGACTGATAATTCTGAGTTTCTTCTTGATACAGGATGTTGGTTCTTAAGGAGAAATCCTTAAATCAGGCACGCGACACGAGCGGTATGTGACAGCTTACCAAAAACCCGAGCAAAATAAAGGGGAAAAAATTGATAAATAGTACATATTTTATAGTTAATTTTATAGTTAAGAAATGTAACATTTACCCACTTTTATATAAGGATTTTTATCTTTAAAAAAAAAAGAAAAAGATTCAAATATCTTAACCCAAGGTGTCGTAAAAAAAAATCAGTTCTTAGGGGAAAGCCAATGTACTGGCAGGCCTGATGGACGGAAACGCTGTCAGCGCCGATGTTGTTTCTCGACCACTTAGATTTACCAATTCCGACAGAAAATTCCGTGGATTCTAAATAATAACAGACGAAAAAAAAAAATTTCTGCAAGAATTGTAGATGTTTAAAAAGTAGCTCACTTAACATTATTAATTTACTAAGTATCTGAAGTTAATTACTAAAGAATCATCGTAGAAAATGCGCAATGATGGCCGAAATTAATTATTGGGATTTGGAGGTGATCAGAAAAAAAAAAAAAATCCAACAGAGAATACGAAAGGCTCTAAATAATGACAGATGCTTGAACAAATGCTACAATGGTTGTGAATTTTAAAAAAAAAATTATTAAAATAACGTTAGCTAATTTAATAATTACTTTAAGTTAATTATAAAGCGGGAAAAACGGTCTCCTAGTGCAAAAATATTGGATTTAAAGCAAAAACAGTGATGCCACTAAATTTTTTTTTAAACATGTGCTGTATTGCTAATCTTTGTGAAATTTCTCACACTTATTTAAAAATTAACGCAGCATTTAAAAATACAACACACAATGCGGTAATCTGGCTAATTAAAAAGATATTTACGAAATTATTTACCGCTATTGGATTTAAAGCAAAAACAGTGATGCAACTAAACGATTTTTTTAAACATGTGCTGTATTGCCAATCTTTGTGAAATTTCCCACTTATTTAAAAATTAACGCAGAACTCAAAAATACAACACACATTGCGGTAATCTGGCTAATTAAGAAGATATTTACGAAATTACTTACCGCTATTGGATTTAAAGCGAAAACAGTGATACCACTAAACAATTTTTTTAAACATGTGCTGTATTGCCAATCTCTGTGAAATTTCCCACACTTATATAAAAATTAACGCAGAATTCAAAAATACAACACACATTGCGGTAATCTAGCTAATTAAGAAGATATTTACGAAATTACTTACCGTTATTGGATTTAAAGCGAAAACAGTGATGCCACTAAAAATATTTTTTAAAACATGTGCTTCATTGCTAATCTTTGTGAAATTTCCCACACTTATATAAAAATTAACGCAGAATTCAAAAATACAACACACACTGCGGTAATCTGGCTAATTAAGAAGATATATACAAAATTAATTACCGGTAATTCACTGTGTGCTGCCAAAAAAATCGATTTATTTTATAAGCGTCAAGACCACTTCAGGTCAAAGCCTGGCATCTCTCCAATAACTCCTAATAACTGTTCCGATTTTATCTTTCACGTAAAGAGCACAGAAAAATAATTTCTCAATAACGGACAATTCGTTTTGCATTTTCGGGTCGCAGTCGCGTCTATAGATACCGACGAAAATGTATAGCAAAATAAACAAAACAAAACGACCCATTGCTATACCTTTTAGAAAAATATGACACGATTTAAAAAAGAAACAAGGTAAAAGTATATAAAGGCAAAAGAAAATGGCTAAATGAACAATGCAATAAAATTTAACAACACAGTCCTATAAAAGATGTAAAAATGTGTGTCCACACAAATTAGCCATTACACATATGAAAAAGGAAAAGTAAACCAGGTTAGGTGAAATTTCAGTAGAAGAATTAGAGGTACTGGGGGAATTTTGGGTAGAAATATTAAGTAAACTGTTAAAACACAGGGTACATACCAAGAGATTTATGAAATCTGTATTTTTTGCGTTACCCAAAAGACTAGGTGCAATTAAAAGTGAAGAATTTCGTAAAACAAATCATGTCACCAAATTACTACTTAGAATTATAAGGAAAAGAAAAAGAACTTAAAAAAAAAATTGAAATGGGTTAAGAGCAGTATTGATCTGTGGAAAGTAAAGAGATTAATATACATTTTAAGAACACTGATAGAAAAGATAAATGGACATACAAAAGGACCTTATATTCGTGCTTTATAGATTATACGAAAGCATTTGACAAAGTTAAAAATGAAGGGATGATAGAAATGTTGGAAGACATCAATGTAGACGGAAAAGATCTCAGAATAATTTAACACTTTTACTGGAACCAAGTTGCAGCAAATTAAAGTGGGAAACAGATTAGGTACTTTTATACAGATGAAGCAAGAAGTAAGAAAGGGATGTGTCTTATCCCCAAACCTTTTCTCTCTATGTTAAAGAGAAAGCAGGAATAGGAGTTGGAGGATACAATGGAAACGATATGCGTTATGCTGACAACACAGTTTTGAAAACTAAAAACGCAACTGATTTACAACTTCTGGTCATTGTGTTGATTGAGAGTGCTACGAAAGGACTTTCCTTGAATGTGAAGAAAACGAAAGTATTGGTTACATAAAAGAAAAAGATAACAGCACACTGTGATATCTCAATGGGAGAAAATAAGGACCTAACTAAGTAAATAAATTTAAATATCTGGGAACAGTCATATTATCAGAGTGAAAATGTGTGACGGATTACAAGCAGAATAGGTCAAGCTAATACAGCATTTCAAATAAATAAAAATATCTTATGCAATCAGACGCTTAGATGTTCTCATTTATTGTCAGAAGGAGAGAACTAAAAGTTAACATAGAACCTGTTCTGCTGTATGGCAGCGAATCTTGGAATGTCATAGAACACATTAAAAAGAATTTGGAAGCATGAGAAATGTGGTTTCTGAGACGAATGTTGTGAATATCTTATACGTCCAGAGTAACTAACAACGATTGTTTGAAAGAAGCCAGTGAAAGTAGATCACTTTATACAATAATAAGACAGAGACAAACATTGTTTTTCACCCACGTAATGAGAAAAGAGGCATTGGGAAACATCGGAACAACTGGAGAGATCAGTGGAAAGAGGGGTAGAGGTAGACTAAGAGGTGGTCCTGGATGAGCTGAAACGATGGCATGGAGGGATATCATCTTGACAGCTGTTCCAGGCAACCAGGGATCATGATCTGCGGAGATGCATGAGCGCCTACGCCAGTTGGCAGTGCATATGATAATGATTCTTCTTTCGACTTTATTTGGAACACCATTTTCCCACGTACATTGTTACGATGTAATTCATTTGGATAATGTTACTTCTATAACGACTTCCTAGAAAGACTCTGCTGCCTTGTTTTTTTTTTTTTAAATGCGCGGCGGTCTTTAATGTGGTGTGCTCACATTCGTGTTGACCAACGGTCAACATCAACCTGTTCTTTGAAGAAATTTGTTTTCCATAGATGTTTTCCCAACCCACGGCGTCACTGGACGGATTTCAAATATTTGATACCATGGCTCTACCCTGCCTCAAAAATGTGTACCAGGACATGTTCCTGAGAAACAAAGGCGGCCAACCTGGTGTCTACCACAAACCAAGTCTGATTGTTCTATAAATGATATGGGCCTAATGCCGTAAGCCTGATACGCCAGTGATGTGAAAAAGGACCATGAACCTAATATATGGATATATAATTACTGGTGAACCTACTGTGTGGATATAGAATTACTGGTGAACCTACTATGTGGATATAGAATTACTAGTGAACCTACTGTGTTGATATAGAATAACTGGTGAATCTACTATGTGGATATAGAATTACTGGTGAACCTACTATGTGGATATAGAATTACTGGGGAACCTACTATGTGGATATAGAATTCATGTTGATCTCACCGGTATGGAATAATTATTGCTGTGTTCTCTTTAGGTCTGCACTTGGATGGAGTAAACCAACCTCCCATTTCAAGTTCCGGAAACATGGAAACTAGCTCCTGGCGCGTTTTCTTCTGGATTGTGGGTTTCAATCTGCCAGCTGTGAAATACAATGCTATGTATAGATATACTACATCTAATATCAGTTCTGATGAAACAGAACACGTGAAGATACATCACATAAAAATTATATTTATTCTGGCTAACAGTGTTACCAGTGTCAAACATGACACTTTCATCACACTAGGAAGCGGAAAATCACCGACAAATAAATACGAAGAGCAGCACTTAAAAAGAAGATGTAACAGTTATAAGAGGGACACACATAAATTACGTTAAGATCAGGGCTGGGTGAGAGGCGTATTGAGTTATTCAAGAGCAACAAATAAGATGGTTTGGTCATCTAGTAAGAATGGCTTTATAGCCCATTGGCACCTGCGTTTTTGATGAGATGGAGGCAGTGTAGAATTTGTGGAATAACAAAAGCAACATCACCCCTAAATGAGAGCCAAATGTTCCAAAATCTTCCACCAAGTGACAAGCAGAGATTTCAACGTAAACAAAAATTTTTTTTTTTAAATATTAAAACACTGTTGCTTCTTCTTCCTCACGTTCACTGGCTGTAAACTCCAGCGGAACATTTATGGTTGTCCGTCCACATCTGGACTTTATTAGTTCGTTCCATAGGCTGAGAGTTTGGTGCACATCGGTTTTACAGATTTGACTTATGTATGTAGGCATAATGTTGGTTCCTTGCCTCTCAGGCAGATGCCCTCCAACCTCTTATACCTATTACTATTGTACTGGAAGCTCCATACACATTTATGCGCGAGGAGAGGGGGGGGGGTGTCGGGGGAGGGGGGGGGGGTGTATAGCCTTTATTTTTCTGAGCTCTCATATTCTAGCGTTCCTGATTGCAACTAGACTCAAGTGAGCCCATAAGTAATCCAAATTAGTTGTGTTCAATGTACAACGATAGGCAGACGATCACAAAGCAGTGGAATGATTAAAGTCATCTTCATCATAGTATCAACATCATCACCCTCATCATCGTCAGATGCCTTGCTGACTGGCGTGAACGATCATGCCTCTTCACAACCAGCTAATGTGAGAAATTTGAAGAAAATTGCAATTTTGGTTCGGTCATGTTAAGAGAAAACAATCAAAACCTCTGTGACAAAAAGTAAACGCGACTGTAAAGACCAAACGGAAGGCACTATAGTAAATATATTACTTCATCGAAGCCTCTAAGAACACAGAGTCAATCTGAAAGCTTGGTAGTCATGTAAGACGGCAAACCGTCTCCACATATGCCTGTACACCTGGCATGATCATTCAAGCAACGTCAAGTAAACCGTCGTGTCTACTGAGTAAGAGCCAAGTGAAATAAGGGTTATTTTTACAAGCCAATGGGGCAGCTGTTATTTTAGGCTCGACTATACTTCTTCTTCTTCTTTGCGTTCACCAGCTGTACACTCTGGAGGAAAGTTTTAGTTGCTTGTCCACTACTGAACTGCAGTCCTGCTCCAGGTCCTGACTGTTGCGTGTGCATCAGTTTTACACATCTCATTCTCTTGAATACAGACTGTTGGTTCCTTGCCTCTCCGGCAGATGTACTCCGACATCAAAGGAAGCTCCCCAATTAGTCAACTCTTACGACATGCTTTTGGGGAGGCAGTGGGTATATTCTTGTTTCAGCCACAATGGGGCCCCGGAACACACACGGGGAGTTCGACTATTATGGTTACAGATCAGTCGACTCTCTATGGATTGTGTGGTCAACATCACGTGGGATGCCGCCATTACTTAATAGGACTTTATCTGGTACCAGTTTAAGGCTGGTTTGACCTAGGAGCCAATGGCACAGCTGAAAAAAGTCCGGCTCCAGGTGAATTTAAACCCACGACCTTCGAGTCCGCAAGCTAACATCTAGCGTCTTCGTTAGGATAGTCCCAAGTCTACTGAATAGTGCTGACAGTTGGGTACCAGTGATGGTGCTCTCTAATGATTGAATAAACACGGCTGTGTCATTATAGCTTCTGCAAGTAAACATTTGCGGTCCAGTGGTTCTGAAAGCAGTCCCACAGTTCCGCAACACTCCTTCCATTTAGCTCAGGCGATTTGGTCACAGACTCTTTAGTAGTTATTGCAATAGTGGGATCAGCCTTGGACACAATGGACAACTGCTAGATGTAAGTGCACAGTAAAAAAAAAAAAATTAAAGTTGCATGTCTTTTTCATTTTCAGGACGTTGCAGAACCAACACAAGTTTCTGTTGCTGTTTGTGATTTCACTAGGCAATTTTATGTTCCGATTTTTGTCACTGCACTCAACAAACGGTTCTCAATGCCACTGTCAAGCCAACGCAAGGCGGTGTGCAAAACAGCATATACCGAAACAAAAACATTTCAGAGACATAAACACAAAGACAGACACAAATAAACCGACGGATTGATTATAGATTATAGATGAAAAAAACAAAAACATGAACAGATACCGACATGAGTTTAGACAAACACAGGCAAATTTCAAATAAAGACAGGCTTGTCCAACAGACAAAATACTTGCGTATTCACAGACACACAGAGGTACAGCATATTCGCAATATAAATACTACTTACTTAGATTGTTTGCATAATTGACACATGACACCAGTGTATTTAAAACAGCTGGATGTAGGTTTTGACTTGTTTGTTGTGAGTTTCTTCCATCAGTCCTGTTTTCTAAGGACCCGTGGAATGGTTTTGATGATACAATTGCTTTTGCGATGTCCGGTTTCTTTGCCTGACCAGATATCGAGTTGTTCATCTGTCTTGATGAAGGTAGACTCGAAGACGAGGCTTTGTATGCTGTGTGAGGTTTCCTTGATGTGTATGCGAAAGATGCGTTAGTTTGAACATGAAAACTGCGTTGGGGTTTCGACAGTCGTTTATCTCTACGTGGCCAAGCCGAGTTATTTTCTGTTTCTGTGCTATGAGTGTTGTCTTTGTACAGTTGACTAGTGACATGTTTGCTGAATACCACTCGGTAGTTTTCTGAAAGCTCCTGTAAATCCACTGATTCATTGTTATACATCAAAACAGCATTAATATAACTGTGTCGTAAATGAACACCATTTCCCCTGAACACTTGGAGAATTTTAATCAGATCATCCAGTATAATGGTGGTCTCTAATCCCAGCTTACTGGCATTTGTGATCATTTTGTTGAGTTCAGATGAAGTACTAGGGCTTTGATTGTTTTTGTTGGGCAGGTGGTGAAGATTATGTTGACAGTCTAAAATAATGGTGACACCGAAGACACATACAGCGATCAGGTTGGAACAAGCAACAGCAACGATGATTATGTAACAGACTACAGCCGTGGGTGCTCCCCTACCTAAAACCCATTGAACAGTGTTCAAAATGCCTGTAAATAAAAAAATTGAGCACATTTTATTGTCTGTCTGTCTGTCTGTCTGTCGGTCGGTTTGTCTGTCTGCCAAAATATTACACCAAAATTTTATGAAGGGTCTCTCTATTAACACCAGATTCATCTGCCATCATCCACACAATTAAACAACGATCTTCTTGTATCTGCTCTGTGACTTTTGCAATGAGTTCATCATTACAAACAAAAATCTGGTGACCAGGTCTAGTTACATTAGTAATCATTTCTACACAACTTTCGAATAGTGAATACCACCTGAAAATCTGTTCACCAGATAAACAATTATCTCAATAAACTTGTAGCATCAATTCACCTGTCTCAGTGGCGCTTTTTCTGACTTTTAAACATCATTTAATGTTAGCTTTTTCTACTCCATGCAGATTTTGTAACAATGCACATCTAACTAGATAAATAAAATGGCTGCTTGTGTGTCGTCTGTTAATCAGGCAGCGATGGAAAGTTACCAGATCATAGATGAAGGTTGCCTCTTTAGATTCCATGCTTTGCTTCATAGATGGCTCTTTGTCTTGGCCGTAATAAAATCAGTCTTATTACTCAATTGTCGGGCCTTGTATTTAGTAAAATTTGCCTATAAGTAAAATGTCCATTGTAATGAATGTACTTGTGTCTCCTCCACACTTGATCTCTCTAGTGCAGATTCAACACTGACTCTGTTGTCTAGGTATCAGGTCACAGCTCATTCTAACCAGACGGCATTTCTCTCCATGGCCACACAACCTCAAACGACGGTCGACACCAGCTGACACATTTCACAGGTTTATTATCACTGTAGCACAAGACACGAATCAACAGAAGAACCAACTTACACCATTCGGGCAATCTCGCCTTGCTCACGCATTTAGGCTCCAGACATGCTTCAGACAATGGACACTGGCATATTCAAGGCTGGCTCAACAATCAAACTGTGTAACACAACAGCTGGCCTTCACGATCATTCATTCGACTCTGATTCAGATCCACGTGCTCTCTTCATTCTGCATTCATCTTCACAGATTCAGTTACACATCCTTCCAGTCTGGGGCCCAGTCACCCAATGACCACCTCATTTTCAATCCCCCAGATCTCGCATTCACACGTGACTCACTCTCTCTTGTCGTTTCACCATATCTCGGTGAAACCCATGCTCTCAGGGACTTACCCAATTATGCCAGTCATCCCCTGACGTTATCCCTATTTATAGCATTATTACATCCATTCTTTCTGTCTTTTTCGTTGAAAGTGTGGAATTCTTTTTTTTTTAAATATATATATATATATATATATATATATATATATATATATATATATATATATATATATATATATATATCATGAGAGAAAACAAAAAGCTAAGAGACAAGAGCTGACACATTACAAAAGAAAAGAAAAAATTTAAAACAAAAACAAAAAAAAAATTGAAGAAATTTACCTGATCGGTGACGCCGCATGATGTCTTGACTAGAGGAAAGATGCGTGAATTCTTTGATCTAGAGTGTTGATTTTTGTTAATTCTTGCGTACAGCACAAAATTTCATGAATATTGCAGCAGGCAGGCTCTTTGTATTCCCATTCATTTTTCTGAAAAAGAAACAAAATTGGCCCTAACATAAGAAGAATGAATTTATAGACTGGGATCGGCGAGATAAAGAACAAAACGATGTCAAATTACAGGTCACAGTTCTCAGTTTATAGCTCATTCACAGCGATGGTGGGCAACTGTGTGTGTGTGCATGGACCAGATTTAGAATGACCAACAATGACACAAGCTATACAGAAAAATAATCCATTCAAAACATAACATGCAGATTTTCTCGTAACAAGTTTTTTTTAGAAAATCTAAAATTTGTTATTTATACGAAGGTCTCCCCATTTACACACCAACGGTTGTAGGGCAATTCCATTGATAAGTTGGTTAGACTAATCTACCGTGGTCGAGGTTATGGGTGTCGCAGTTTGTTGTCGTCTTGCATTTCATTTTTGATTTCCGAAATAGGTTTTGTCACTCTTTAGGGGAGTTGTGTGTTAGACCCAGTATCTAAATGTTTTAAAAGTGTTAAAAGATCTTGCATGGTGAAATATACAAGACGTGGTATCAGGGAGGGAGTGAAATATCCCCGTGACCGTGTTTGAAAGTCGTATCGCTCGAAGCCTACCTATCAGAGGTGAGGCGGTCAGTAGGTCGTCTAATCAGAAGCGAGCTAATGTTTAGCGATGTATAAATGGAG
The DNA here is from genome assembly GCA_905116865.2 of Candidula unifasciata. NCBI lineage: Eukaryota > Metazoa > Mollusca > Gastropoda > Stylommatophora > Geomitridae > Candidula > Candidula unifasciata. The sequence goes on along the minus strand of CAJHNH020000219.1, from coordinate 69,616 downwards.
AGACAAGCGTAAAATTTAACCTAAGATTATAATCCCTCGCATCTCGTCTAGCCAGGCACATTCACGCACTTATGCACCTTTATGAATTCCTAAATGTGTAAAAAAAAAAAAAAAAACGTTGTCGTCCTATATTTGATTATCAAGTCGCCGTCTGACACTGTCTTCCAATGTCTGTTCAAAGCTCGGGTTTCACCTGAAGGATCAAAATATGGCAATGATGCGAAATGTCCTTGTTTTGTTGCTGGTATTTAGATGTGCATTTTCCCCCCTGCTATTTTGTGAATTCAAGGATCAGATTAAATACTAATTCAACAGTAAAAATTGATCAGGAGGCCAAGTTTGACCCTGTTTGCCCACACTGATTGAAAGCCATATACCTGGTGCTGTTTAAACGGTAACAGTTAGTTGCAAATCTTCGACAGCAGTCCACCACACTTGAACGATACGAGACTTCGTTACCCGATTGTAAGACCTGAACGAGGTTTCTTGGATTGTTTCCTGTTGATTTGCATTTGATAAAGTTGATCGGTATGAATGTATTGAGCTCAGTCTCTCTGCAAAACAGGTAGTCAACTGCCGAGAGAGTGGCGCGAAGCAAATGTCTGGACCACTTCACCATGGAGACAACCAGGGGATTTGTAAAACAAGGACAAATGTTGATTTTGAGGAGACAAGGAATCACGAAGATACAATCTAAATTAGTATAGGGTAGGCAACACAGACAGAACAAATGGTAATATAATAGCTTAACTATAAAGTACATTAACAGGAGCAAACAAAGGGCAACATTTAAAGAGATACATAATCACAATTGTAGAAGAAAATCAGAAATAGGGATTCATGTTAGCAATGAGAATCAGTTTAGTTTTCTGAAGAGAATATAAAACAGTAATGCATCCTACAGAAGAGAATCAGAATGATGGTGAAGAGAATCAGAGACAGTAATTTAGAGAGAATGAATAACAATGCTGCATGCTAGAGAAGAGGATAAACAACAGTGCTGCCTGATGGAGAAGAGGATCAATAACAGTGCTGCATGCTGGAGAAGAGGATCAATAACAGTGCTGCATGCTAAAGAAGACGAGCAATAACAGTGCTGCATGCTAGAGAAGAGGATCAATAACAGTGCTGAATGCTAGAGAAGAGGATCAATAACAGTGCTGCATACTAGAGAAGAGGATCAATAACAGTGCTGCATGCTAGAGAAGAGGATCAATAACAGTGCTGTATGCTAGAGAAGAGGATCAAAAACAGTGCTGTATGCTAGAGAACAAAATCAATAACAGTGCTGCATGCTAGAGAAGAGGATAAATAACAATACTGCATGCTAGAGAAGAGGATAAATAACAGTGCTGCATGCAAATTTAAAACAACAAGAGGTATTTAAGTGCCACTCCCATAGAATGTACAGTAAGCTAGAAAGTTATGTTTACCTCAATATAGGTAACATAATTATCATCAAGTATCTTGCGACAAGCGTGGGTTATCATGCCTCTCCAGAACTTCCTCATCATGTATCAGTTCATGTTATGACAACCCTACATGCAATGACAAAAAGCTCTCAAAATTCTTCTTTATTTATTTTCTCAGTGATCTCCTGAATGATCGCATGCTGCTGTTTCCTTCTTATCATGGCATGACGCAACATGATAACCGTCTCCTACTGATGTTTGTAGTAAGTCATCGTCAGGTCCCGGTCTTGTTGAAATACACTTACATATTTTTATGTTTAACTGGGATGTTAGAAACAAGTGGTAGCACTATTGGGAAAGCCGGACAGGACTACTGACCAAGAATCGTCTTCTTCTTCCTCTTCTTTAGCAATTGTGTTCTGCAATTTCGCATACAATTAATATATTATCTATTGTTAAGTTGTTGTGTCGGAAACCCGCACGGTAATCACTAAATCGCCGAATTATTTCGATGTACGATTTTAGCCTGATTAGCAGTGCCGCCAAAAGTATCGTACAGCTTGTAGATAATGATTATACTCCTCTATAGTTTTGACATTCATACTTGTCTCCTTTACTTAAAATGGGTATTTAAAATAACTTTTTCCACTCATGGGGTAATTTCTCCGTCTTCCAACTAGTTGTATTCATTTATATATCTTTAATTCTAATAAATGACCACATTCGCTAAAAAGTTCAGCTGCAATTTCATTAGCACTAGGTGCTTTTTTGTTTAAGCTGTGTTATGACATACAGTACTTACTCAAAAGCAGGCTCTTCAATATTTGTTCACATGATAGTATCTCTTTCTGTGAATAAGTATTTAGTGGAGTGTCGCAATAAAAAAAAAAAAATCATCAAATTTCTCCTTCTATCTGTTACATATTTACTCATTATTATTTATCATTTTCCCCATTCTTGTCTTTTAAACTATATATGCTGTGTTGAAGCCCTTATTTTACAGCCTTTCGTTCTTTAAAAGCAAGCTTCACTTGCAAGGCCACGGCAAGTGAGCATACTTTGGATCTTTTCTCCAGGCAGTGGCGGCGTGGTGGGGAATGAACAGGCAGATAGACTGGCTGGATCTGCACCGCTGGGTGGTGAATTGATACATGACAAGGCAGATGTGGCCAGAGCCCTATGGAATGTCAAAAAAGAAACTAGATTATTATAGGCTGGAGATAATAATGCACCTGGGTGTTACAAGAGGGTTCTCAGATGGGAACTGAGTGCGTATGGTAACGCCTCGAGTGCTGTGATGTCAATTCCTGACACAATTCAATCAACTCAACTAGTTCGTTAGAAGAACCTTCTGGATTTATTTTTATGATGGTTAGCCTCCATATCTATGACAATATTGTTCATGTATTCTCGCTTTTGCTGCCTAGCTACTTGTGTACATTTTTTACATTGTGTTCTGTATTTTTCTTCATTTCGTATTTTGCTAGTATCATTTAGCCACATCTTCCTGACATGTATTTATTTTTTTTTTTCTTAGTGACTGCATCTTACATATTTTATCAAACCAATTGTTCTTTAAGTTTATTATGGGGGAAACACTAAGACATTCTTCTGCAGTTTGAATAATATTCCTCAAAATATCCATCCAGGTTTGGTCAACGTCTTCCTCTGACGGATTTTGTAAAATTATGTTTTACGTTTTAATTCATCTGCAAATTTCTCTGATATCGATGGTTCTTGTAATCTTTATTGTACTCTAGATGTGATCCTTGCAGCTTGGTGTAGAAGGATCTCTTCAGCTTGATTTTTAACTTTGTTTTAATCAGGTAGTGGTCACTATAGCACTCATCTTCTTTGTGGCCTCTAACTTGTTGTATGTTGGATGTATTTCTATTTTTATTTAAAATGTGATCTTTTTGATCATACGTTATCTTGTCACGTGATTGCCGGATTTGTTAAGGCATATCTTTTCTTTGAAATCTAGTGCTGCTTATCTGTAGTCCTTTCAATATAATTGTTTTTAACTTCAGTGGATGCATTCACATTTGTCATCATGCTAATTTTTACTTTCCTTTTAATTCATAACCTAATGATCCTGTCCTGTCACTGAGAAATTAGCTCGAGATGTGCAAAGCTAATTAAGTAATGGGGCAAATATCTCCTCTGTTGACACACAAGCAAATACCCTGGAAGACTAAAGTGAATCTTATCGGTACTATTTTGTGGCCAACATTATGCTATCAGTGCCAAACGTAAATGAACGTAAAATTGTGACAACAGAGATGAAATGCTTTAGCAGAGCTGCAGGAGTTTTAAGGGAAGACAGAATACGAAATCACGAAATCAGACGAATGTTAGGAATATAGTCAGTCTTTCAGGTCATCACAGAGACACAAATGAAGTGGTTTGGACACCTAACAATAATGCTCTGGTACTATCTGCCACAGCGAACCACACTAAAACATTACAATGGGTACAGAGCGAGTGGAAGACCTCGGAAAATATGGAGTGATGGCATTAAGAACAGCTTTACAGAAATGAACATCAGTCTTAATAGTGCTCTTGACAGAGCTCATAAACGAACATTACATCTCCCTCCGACACTTTGATGAGATACAAGGTCGAAGAGAAGAAGAAGATGATCCTGTCATTAACAGCTGTACAAGTTATAATACTTTATAATACTTTCCAACAATTGTTTTCTTGATGAGAAACCCTGTACCTAGTTCTGTTTTAAATGTTTCCTCCATACACTATTATCATTCCATTTCCTCTGTGATATATTGTCGTGGCTATCGTATTTCCTAAATCGCTGTCATATCCATTCTGTAATCTGATAATTCACGGGTCAGTTCTTAAGATTTTCCAACTCGGTTCGTTCATTCCATGTTCCAGATCCTAAAAATCCTTTAACGTATCAGTTTCGTTGTCTGTTGAAATCTATCAGAAGTTGAGGTTAAGATATCTGTTTCGGCCGGCGTAGGGGTCTCGGCCCCACGCTTCAATGCCTAACCAGGAGGACAAGGATGTCTCTCTTTGTCTAATCTCTACCCTTTTACCTTTCCGGTTTGGGAGGCCCTACTGGTAGCTACGCTACCGCGGGCATAGCTCTCAGGGTCGTTGAGACACACAATCTCGCCCACCACATCTTGTGTGGGTACCACCGAAGGTGATAGAGGCACCTTCGGGAATACTGACCAAGAATATCAAACAAAAACAGAACTATTCTTAGTGGCTACTTGCTAGTGCATATAATGAGGAGTGATTGGTGGAACATTTGGCATGAAAACACCTAATGGGCCATGGGTAGCTAGGATACAATTTTGTCTAAGTAACTAACTAGTTATGTAACTAACCAAGTCTTCTTCTTCTTTTGTCGTCTCATTGATACCAGGCTGTAGCCAAGTGTTGTGGTTTTCTGTATTCGTCTTGCAGTTCTCGGGTGGCTTGAATGATGGATTTGTTCAATTTGTTTGCAGGTTTCAGCTGCACCATTTATGCAACTCCTTTTTGATCTTTCCTTCGCGTTCCTACCAGATGTTCAGTTGTAAAAAGTCTCAAATGCAGTTTAGTCTTTACGGTGGCAAGGAACAAGATCCCTACGGTTCTGGAGGAACCGGTGAAGAGTCTCGGTCGCGTTTACGATTCGAAGTTATCTGACAGAGCGGAAGTCCGGCGAATACATGAGTCACTGGCTACAGGCCTGCTCGCGATCGAGCGATGCAGGCTGGTCGGGAAATTCAAGGTATCGTGTCTCCAATTCATGTTGATTCCAAAGCTCCTATGGCCACTGCTAGTCTACGAGGTGACGATGACTGCAGTTGAAGCCATGGAGAAAAAAATCAACACAGCCTTAAGAAAGTGGATTGGAGCACCGCCTTGTCTGACCGACGTGGCTCTGTATTGCAAACAGGCTAAGCTGGTACTTCCGTTCAAGTCGATAACAGAAGAGTTTAAAGTCGGCAAGGTAAGACTCGCCATGCTTCTGCGCGAGTCTTCAGACCCAAATGTCATCGCTGTCCAGCCCGCTCTAAAGACTGGTACCAAGTGGAGAGTCCTCGATGCGATTGAATCTGCTCAGAACGCACTAAAATTGAAGGAGATTATGGGTTACACACAAACCGACCGTCGAGGCCTAGGGCACGGGAAGGTCAATTGGTGGTCAAAGGCCTCAGCCAAAGAGCGCCGAGACATGGTGATACAAACGGTGAGGGACAACGAAAACGAGGTTCGGATCCAGAAAGCAGCCCAACAGTCGCAGCAGGGCCATTGGGTCAGCCTGGAGAGCGCATTGTCGAGAATACTCACATGGGGTGAGATCTGGCGGATGACCCCGCTGCGACTGACCTTTATCGTTCGTTCGGCGTACGATGTATTACCGTCCGGTGTTAACATGGTTAAATGGTCTGCGACCAACGATCCGACTTGCCCGTTGTGCAAATCAAAGCAAACTCTTGAGCACGTCCTGTCCGCGTGCAGGAAAGCTCTAGGTCAAGGCCGCTATACCTGGCGCCACAACAAGGTGCTAAAGGAGTTAGCAGCCGTTGTCGACCAGGCTAGAATGAGGGCTAATGCCAGAGCCAGTTCTAGTATCGTCCCCATTCGTTTCCTCAAGGCTGGGCAGGTTCCAAAAGGTAAGGTCAACCAAAACGCATTCGCTCCATCTGCGCTAGACTCTGCGAGGGACTGGTTACTGGCGGTTGATCTGCCAGGACATGAACGGTATCCCGAGTTGATCCGTAAAACCGGCCTGCGACCGGACATCGTTCTCCATTCTGCGCAAAAACGGCAACTCATCCTGATTGAGTTGACGGTCCCGTTTGAGTCGCGTATGGAGGAGAATCATTTGTATAAGCTCGAGAAATACAGTGATTTAGCAGCCGGTTTGAGGAGAAACGAGGCTTACACAGTACGGGTATTTGCCGTCGAAGTGGGAGCGAGAGGCCTTGTTTCCACTTCGCTCTACAATGTGGTAAAAGAACTAGGATTGCGCGGTAATGAACGGAAACGGGCACTCAAACAACTGGGAGAGGTAGCCGAAAGGGCCTCGAGCTGGCTTTGGACGCAGCGCAACAACGTAGGGGACGGGCCTCGGTGAGCTGGTCCGGGTGTCTAGTGGAAAAGAGTTTCTCATCCCTTTGAAAAGTCCATCGTGTACGAATTGTCTGCCAGTGTTCCTCTGCCAACTGCCAGTAAAAGTCTAACATGTGTCCGGTAAACCAAAATAAGCTTGTCGCTCGGTCGTCCAGGCATGCGGACTGTTCTAATTACGCTGCCGCGGCGGCTTCTTATCTCACAGTACCTCCTTCGAAACCACTAAGTCGTCTTGTCTCTGGCCGAAATAATAACACCATCCGGTAATTCTGTGCAGCGGGGAAGCAGCCCCGAGCTTCATGTTAGCATTTTTTTAAATATTTTCTCCAGATCACGCAGGTGTGTTGGAAAATGAGCAGTCGGATAGACTGGTCTGTGCTGCACCACTTGGTGGTGAACTGATATATGACAAGCTGGACGTTGTGAGGGCCCTTCGGGAGAGAGTGAACAGTGCCGAGGAACAGATAGATCATTACGGTCTGAGGAGAATGGCACTGTGAGGAGTTACAAGGGGATCTGGCCGACGCTCGACACTCGGGAAGGGGCGAGACAGATATACAATCAGACTGTTACTGGTACCATCGGAATTTTAACTCTTCGCTTGCTGCTGAAGATGAGGACAGAGCGCTTATGGGAGTGTCCCGAGTGCTGTTATGTCGATTCTCAATTCAACATTCATTTTAATTCCCAAAAGTTGCAGAATTGTTACTGCTCCAAGTCGTCTCAGCTTTAAAAATTACTTCTGGATAACTTCCACAGTTGCATGGAAAATGTGCGAAAGTGATGAACAAATTAACTTATCGCCCCACATCATATGGCGAGAAAAAGCCCGTCGCCACATACAAAGCATTGAAAAGACGGCTAACCCCCCCCCCCCCCCCCACCATACCCCGCAACAAAAATTGATTGTCGGAAGAGAAGACTTAGGCCTTGTTTAATAACCTAATAATAGAAAAAAAAAAAAAACAAGTATTGCATTTTTCTTCTATTTGAGCAGTTAATAAAATCGTTGGGGGAAAAAAGATAAAGATAAAAATAAAAAAAAAAAAAAAAGAAATCGCTTGCGGAGAGGGGCTTCAGTAGGTAAATTTTTGTGTCAATCTTCAAAAATAATAATTATTATTATTTTTAGTAGTAGTAGTAGTATATTATTATTATTATGTGTTACACGGCAGATTTCGAAAAAAAAATTATAATGGAAAGAATATAAAATTGATGAACAAATGGTTTTAAAGAGAATGTCTGTATAATGTATGGGGCCCAAGGTTGCGTAGCCTTAAGGTTACAGCGCCTATGTTCCAAGTATATTATTACATTTATTTTGCCATTGAACACCTTATTATCAATAATACTAGTATCAGCAGCAATTAGCTGAATGGCAAATACATATAATACTTTACGTGAAGAAACATGACATTCATAGACACAGACTTCTAAAGATAATGTCTATAAATAGCTATAGAGAGTTTTTTAGTCAGCCTACACAGTGACTTACTTGAGAGGGATGGGGAGGGCAACCTGAGCACCTCTGGTTCCGACGCCGATGTCTAGGTCAAGAATTTGCACAAAGCTAACACTTGATGACACCATATATCTGCCATGATCCCACCTTGACTTTTGATAGCGCTGACTACACACGCGTCGTCACAGAGAAAAATCATTGATCGTGCTCCCCCCCCCCCCTTTTTTTTTTCCACTCTCACTCCCTTAATAACCAGAGTAATTTTCTAGAGAAGTCTTACTGAGCAATAATAATAAAGTAGCAATTACCACTAAAGGCAAAGATTCATTAGCCCAGTTAAACAAGGCTAAAGTCACACTCACTTTAGCCCCCGCCTCTAGACTCCTGGGGGAGAGGGTGGGGGGGGGGGGGTAATTCAAAGATCTTGAGTTTTGTTTAATTTGTAATAATAATAATAATAAGTAAAAGGCAAAAAAAAAAATATACCTGAATTAACATAAAATATATAAGACTTCGCTTTAAACAAAAACGTCTATAACGTCTTTAAAGCTAATTTTATTAACATGTATGGAACACCAAATTTTGATGTTTCATAGAAAAAAATATGGTAAATAAAGGGCCTAAGGAGAGGCGAACAGATAAGAATAAACTCCACAGCGGAGCATGTACAGCAGGGGTCTACCAATCATCAGTAGAATTAATCTCTCGTCGACAAATATTTCGGCCCACGAGCTCCTATACATTTTCAGAGAGTGGGCCCGCCTGAGTTCATGAAGCTTAGGGTTGGTTTCCCCTGCTGCACGAATTACCGGATGTTGAACGGATAGGGACAAGACGAATTGGTGATTTTGCAGAAGGTACTGTGAGATAAGAAGTCGTCGCGGTAGCATAATTAAAGCAGTCTGCATACCTGGACGACCGAGCGGCAAGCTTACGATTGGTATACCGGACACATGTTGGACTTTTGTTAGCAAAAGGAAAGTTGACTACTTTCAAGCAGATGTCATTAGACGTGAGATATTAAAAATGTTAATGACAAATCAGTCTGTTACTCTCCGAAACTGAAATTAACATTAAAATTACAATGCAGTACTGACATTTCATCAAGCAGTCTGTGAAAAATTTGACAAGGATGTGAACGTCGCATCTCCTGGTAAAACTACACAACATCCATAAAGCTACGGCCTCAAGGTTCCCTGAATGTTTATTCCTGTGCATTTAATAAATTGTATAGTCGGTTTATGACATCATGATCACGGACATACAAATCACTTTTTTAAATTAATTATTATTATTATCCCTGATTTAAATACGATTTGTTCTAAAAGTATACAATTAGACGACACAATCATAAATTGTCTTTTCAAACAATCGGTTAACCTTAACAGTTACTTAACCCAGCTACTTACGTACAGTCAGTACCCGGTATGCCAGTGGTAAAACAAATGACATTACACTGACGCGCTAACACAATCGTGCTCTTGTTTGCAGCCGGGACACTGTGACCTTGGGCCAGAGGCGTCGGCCCCTGGGTGATTGGTTTTTCTTTCACCCAATGTTAGATCTACAAGGAGGCTGTGGCCCTGCTCCCCGCCCACCTCATCCACTTTCTTTCCTCTAGAATAGAGGTTCATTTTTATGCATGCATTAATACATTCGTTTGTTTTCATACATGCATGTAGGCCAACTAGAATTACATCGGGGCAAGTCAAACTTTACGGCTCGCTGAGTGAATTACAAAAGGCAGTGAAGTTCATACTAGATAAAACATTGCAGATATTGAAAATCTATTTCAAGAAAGAAGAGAAAGAAGATATTAAAAAAAACAACTTACCATTCAGCATTGTATTACCACTATTTCCCGTCTTCTCCCTCTTTCTGCGCCTCTTACTATACTACCATCCTTACCACCACTACCACTACTACTACAACTACTGCTGCTGCTTCTACTACTACTTATACTACTAATACTACTACTACTACTACTACTACTACTACTACTGCTACTACAACTAATATTAATAATATAATAATAATAATAATAAAACTATTACTACTACTATCGACGACATAGCACTCCTGAGTTCAGAACACACAGACGCCCAAGAAAAAATCAATCGACTCCAGAATTTCTCAGAACAAATTGGACTCCAAATTAACACCGCAAAAACAAAAATTCTAGACCTTACCAACAGTTCAGTTGATATCACGCTGAACAACAATAGCCTTGAAAAAGTCAACAGTTTCACTTATCTAGGGAGCAAGATGTCATCTACAGGAGATACCGCACCAGAAATATCATTTAGAATAGCACTGGCATCTAGTGCCTTCAATAAACTGTCTAACATCTGGAAATCAAAGACACTTAGCAAACACACAAAACTCAAGATCTTCAATTTTTGTGTGATTCCAGTACTAACCTATGGATGCGAGAGCTGGAAATCAACGAAAACTCTAGACACAAAATTAGACAGTTTTGAAAATAAATGCCTTAGAAGAATACTAAATTTCAAATGGTCAGATTTCCGAACCAATACACAAATAAGGCAAGAATCCAGGCAAGAGTATGTGTCTAATTTTATACGAAAACGCCGCTCGAACTATGTCGGCCACGCCCTTAGAATGGATAAATCAAGACTTCCTTACCAAGCCCTCATTTGGACACCACAGGGGAAAAGATCTCGTGGAAGACCAAGGGAAACCCTACGTAGAACTATCATCAGGGAAGGCTCGCTCATGGGCCACTCAAACATCCAAGACCTACAACGGATTGCAACGGACCGCCGTGCATGGAGAGTCGCGACCTCTGCCCTATGTGCCGCACTCGACACAAGAGGAAAGACTAACTAACTAACTAACTACTACTATAGTAACAACAATTTTTAATATGGACTTGCTTAAGAAAAAATACTCTCCGTTAACATGGCCAAATTATCTCCCAGCGTTATCACTAACTGACGTGCAATCCCACCAGGATCTCACATCATGTGATAAACCCCCGGTGACATGAAGTGCCACAATTCGAACGAGAATCGTTCAGGCCTTAAAGTAAACAATTTATGTAATATCGGGTTTATTCAACCAAACATTATTACTAATATTATCATTATCTTTTGAATTTCAGTCAGATTGAATTCGAGTTACCAAGATTTCACTTAATTATGATTCTTCTTTTATTATTAATGTCAAGACAAATCTTACATTCTTATTGTTGTTCAGCCCCACCAGTGTTTTCATTGTGTCTGCGCGCCTGCCCGCCGTTTATGTTTAGGCCATAAAGAATCTAGAAACAGCGTCTGGGATATGTTTGTAGCTGAAGGAGGGGCGTTCCCGGCCAGCTACGTTGACACAACCCTCAAGTGAAGCTCATGCCGTATATCAACGTCACTTGTAGAGACCGGGTCGTGTTCCTGGAATGTAATTACAACCAAAAAAGCCCGTGTAAGTACATCAGAGGGTAATGACAGTCGGACAGGATCATTTCATGGAAAGTTAAGGTGGAGTAAAAATTTCAGCCAGGCGAAATCACAAACACTGAACATGTAATCATGTAACGGAGAGGTTTCAAAGATATGCACTTGATATCAGTATATTTATTTTTAATTTAGGCACGTCAACTGAATGGGCCGTTTACAAGCCATTTGCGCATCGGTCATATGGTGGTAGACACATTTGAGAGACCAATCAGTACTCCTAAGCTACTGTAAAATATTGTGTGTGTGTAACTTTATATATATATATATATATATATATATATATATATATATATATATATATATATATATATATATATATATATATATATATATATATATATATATATATATATATATATATATATATATATATATATATATATATATATATATATATATATATATATATATATATATATATATATATTAACCAATGATACATATATTGTGCACTGGACAACATAATATTCAAAAGTTATAGTAACAATAGTGGCAACTATGAATCTTTTTTAACTACAGTGAAAAGGCGAAAAAGGCAATTGTAATAAGATCTAACGGACCCTGAAAAACAGTGCGGCAGAGCTTAGTAGAGGGAAAGAGGAGAAGAGGCAGACCGAGAAAGACCTAGCTACAGAAACCTGACGGATTGGTCAGGTCTCAGGCATGCAGCCATTAAGTCCATCGAAACTGACCGACAAAGGTGGAGAGAGCTCAGACGGTCAACAGAAACTGGTGATCCAACGACACGCAGTGTTATGGGATGATGATGATAATAATAATGATGATGATGATAGTGTTAATGCAAAGAAACAAACTGGTTACATGACGACAGCGCCTCGCAGCACAAAAAATGTACTAAGACCTATGACCAACTAGGAACTCCCAATAATTCTGTATTCATTTGTCATGCCTATAGAACGGTTTAAATTCCCAAGCATGGAATACTTATAGAATGCGTCTGAAACCACTGAAATGGCACCATAGGTAGCATACATTTATATTCACCAAGCATCGGTCACAAAAAAAAAAAATACATTGGACCCTAATAATATGTCTTGAATACAACGATCATTAAGAAAAATACGATTTGTTGGTTTCATTGTGTTGTAAGTACAAAAACAGATGGAAAAGGAGTGAGGCCGTAGAAAATTTATATTTATTAAACAAAAAGACAATGTACTGATCGGCACTCACAGAAACAAGTAGAAAGATTAGACAGACTAAACAACATAACATCTTGAGTCGCAGGTGATCTAAAAAAAAAAATAAAGTCAACAAAAAAGCAAAATCAGAGGGCTTCAAACCTCTTGCTCGGGAGGCGTAACTCGTTTTTTTTTTTTTTTTTCGTTTTTTTTTTTTTTTTCATTAAAAGTGACAGAGCTGTATAATTTTTTCTTTTTAATCCAATATTCTATCTGAGCCATCTATAGCAATGTTTATTTAAATTTGTTATGTTCAAGAAGGGTCGTTCTTGTTTTCGATCCTGGAGCTGTATATCTGGCGGTGCGCAAAAATTGAATGCTGAGCCAATTTACTCGCAAGGGAATGCTTGTACCAGATTTGATAGCGCTTTTCGTGACAACCTGGCTACCATTTTGTTCTGGCATCTTATCAAGGCTGGACATCGTTGTTTGCTGTTGGTGTGCATCGTGGCAAATGTTAAGGTGTCTACGTGGAAATGTATCATCCAGTAAAGATTTTATTGACTGAATAAAGTTATTGATGCTGTTACCAGTGGCAGAACTTGGTCGCCCTAGACAGTTTCTTTCTAAGTGCACTGGCCAAGAAACCGCTGTTTGAATTTATAAACACTAACAACGATCAGCTGGAAGAAATCGTGTGAAATCCCATATTGAAATGATTTGCAATATTCCAGTATCCGTTTTCTTTCTGATATATCCCGGATATGTTATCTACCAGTCTACTTCCGTGTCTTTTCAGTCTTATTCATTTCTAACACGGGATTCGTCTTAACCAGGAAAAGAGTTCAGCGGAGCACAACGAACTGATTCTCTGATTTCTTGTGCACACACTCCAGAATCTATAATGGTGTCCAAAATAGGGGAGAGGTTGTCTAGAAAAAAAAATTGTATCTAAAGAACTCATTGATGTAACGGAATAGTACGCTCACAGATACAACAGAACGTTTTGGCTAAAATACTTATCAACGATTGAACTACATAATATATCGTTGCAATGATTTTAAAATCAGATTAACTCAATTGATCTTTGAGATGCTAACTGAGTTTGATTGCACTGAAAATTAGTGTTATTTTTTTTTTTTATATTTGAATGTATCATATTACTCCTGATGGAGAACTGGAGACGTGCTTTATGACACCTCTTTTTAAAATGATAGTCTCTCCTCCAGTAATTCTTACTTAGAGTAATGTGTTAAATTTATATATACCCATTTAACCAACAGTTATCTCTACCCTCTACACTTATTACCTCAGTTTCTAGTACGTAGCTACATATTTACTCACAATGTTGTGTGCAATGATTGGGGTCATGTTCATGGATATAACCCAGAGCTGAGTTACCTTTGCACTAAATAATATAGAAAACAGATTTACCTATCCTTTCATAATCTTGACAGTAGTGAAGATGTATGAGAGTTATATGACTGTTATGATAACTACAACAGCCTAGATAACTGAATGAGTCGTATTGTCATCTTGGCTAATGGAGTATGAGTGTAAGCCTGCAAGGGGCCGTGTGTCGGGCAAACGAATGATAATCGAACGAAGCTGGTGCCCTAGTTTGTAACGTGCATACGAGCACGATGTCGACTTCTAAGGCGAGACTCAGGATCGACGGCTTGGTGACCCATTTGTGACGAGTAGCGCTACTTCCATCTGTCATACAGAGTTACTGTCAGGAAAACGCCGTCAACAGGCGAAAGAATTTCTTTGAGACATGCACGGGAATGCATGACAATAATAGGCTCCCAATGATATGGGCAAAGGCAGTTGAATCAGTGCAGTGTTCAAACTCTCAATTTAACGGTACGTACAAGTCAACGTGACTTGTGACTGAGACAGCCTGAGTGGGTTTATTTCGGTACTTAATTTATAATTTACCCCTGACGTCACGACTAGGTCACGGGAGACATTCCCAATAAATTCTAGGGTTTTCAGGTTGTAGTTTCTCGCGATTTCTCTACAGCCAAGTTTAGGGTTAGGGTTAGGGTTAAGGTTAGGGTTCGAATACACTAGATGAACACTCAAAAACAGCACAACACAGCAGCACACTTGCACCCCTTGAAATAATGGACTGTCAGGTCAGCTGTGGATTTTCCACGGCAATTTCGTGTTTGGGGTACGTTATAAATTAAGAACCTTTACTTCCACTCACCACGACTGACACTGGCGCTATTGTAGGTTTGGAGGAGAGATGGGTTCTAAAGTAGATTTTCATATTATCCTTTTTAGAGTCTTTCTCTTTCCTCTAATACAATATCCCTTTTTTGCTTTGCTTTCAGTGCATTACTATCACTGCTACCCATTTTATGTGTGTGTGTGTGTGTGTGTGTGTATGCAGATGAGCAACATGAAAATTAGCCTCACTATGGCATTATGAAGAAGCACAATTAGAAAGACACACAGTGCGCATAATTTCTTCCGTTCCAGATACACAAGGTCCGACAATTAAGTAATGAGACTGATTTTATAATGGCCAGGACAAAAATTACATCTACGAAGCAAAGCATAGAATCTAAAGAGGCAAGATTCATCTATGATCGGGCAACTTCTCATAGCCGCTCGATAAGCAGACAACAAACCAACCGCCATTTTGTTGTCTTAGTCACAGGTGCATTGTTACTTAATTAGCACGGGGCAAAAAGCTAACATTAAATTCTTTTTAAAATTCAGAAAAAAGTCATTTAAATAGTTCAACTGATTTAACACGTTTATGGGGATAATTGTTTATCTCGTACACACATTTTCAGGTGGTATTCACAATTCAAAAATGGCGTGGAAATGATTACTAATGGACTTACTTAAATAACTGCAGAGGTCGTTTTAGTGTTTGTTAGATCGTGCCACTTGCTGTTTCAATTCACAAGGGGCTTATTTTGAATCAGATACAGTTTATATCTTCAACTGTTGGTTATTATAATTTTTATGGAATTCGTCTCAATGCCTAATTGTCGGACCTTGTATGTCTGATTGTCAAGAATGTCCTTGAAGAGTCAAAATTTTGTATGTGAATCAGTTTGGCTGATCAAACAGTCAATAGAAACTGGAATATAAACTAAGTGGCACGCAGAAAAAAATGCAATCAATGTTCTTGTCTTGTTTTATTTTATAAGTGTGTGTTTGGGTCCAATAATTTAAACTTCCATTTTACTGAAATATTTTTTTTTTTCTGTGTTGTGGAATTTACTTTACATGTGTAAATGAACATAATCAGACAGGTTTTTTTTTTTTTTTTGAAGAACTGAAGGCTGTACAACGAGGGCATCAACACAGCATATATAGTTTATAAGATCACAAGTGGAACATGATAAATAATATTAAAAACATTTGTAATAGATGGAAGGAATACTTAGCTGAATTGTTAAATTGTGAAACTGTACTAAATAATTACCCACAGGAAGAGATACTAACTTGTGAACCAAATATTGAAGAGCCTAATTTTGAAGAAGTTCTGTATTTCATAATACGTATTAAAAAACAATAAAGCAGCTGGTGCTGATCGAATTGCTGTTGAACTTATAAAAAAAGGGTGACATGCATTACATGTAAGAATATATGCATTATTGAAACTAGTTTAAAATATTAAATTACCGCGTGAGTAGAAAGAGTTCATATTAAGAAAGAAAACATAGAAGGTTTAAATGTGAAAATTATAGAGGAATGAATATCACTATTATCTGCAAGCTATAAGATACTATTGGCGGTCCTGCTTAACAGGCTAAAATCGTATGTCGAAGACATATTGGGAGATTACCAAGCGGGTTTCAGACGGAACAGATCAACAGTAGATCAATTATTCATTTTACGGCAAGGAGCAGAGCAAAATTGGGAATATTAAAGAGTTAAAAATATTTTCGTGGATTTTTGACAAGCATATCATAGTGTACATAGAAACCGTTTGTAGAATGCTATATATAACTTTAAAATACAAATGAAGTTAATCAACATGACCAAACTCTGTATCAAAGACACTTATAATATAGTAACATATAAAGGTAGAAAGTCAGACACTATGCACTTAACACCTGGTTTAAAGCAAGGTTATTCTCTGTCCCTACTTTTGTTCAACTTGGCCCTGGATACAATTATAAGGAAATTGAAACAAGAGTGAACTTTAGGAGAAACTAGGAGAATACTTGGTTATGCAGAGGACATTTATATCGTTGGAAAAAATGGACTAGAGTTGTAAAAATACTGACTATCTTAAAAGAAGCAGCTCACAAAATATGACTAGTCTTCAGTCAAGAAAGACAGAATATGATAATAAAAAGACAGGAAAAAGATTTAAGCTTTGGCCACCTACAAGTCGATAATATGAGAATCAAACAAACATGAATATATAAGCACTCGAATTCAAATTTTAACTGCTCGAGCATGCTGAGAGAAGAACTACGATCTAGAATATTATCTGTAAATAAAGTATACTATGCCCTTTAACATCTGTTAAGGTCAAAGTCTCTATCTCGCAAC